>VMBQ01004488.1:0-46524 GCA_007657795.1 Dreissena rostriformis
CCGGGAATGCGAAAACACACTTGGAATGTAATCCGGATGTTTATGTTCTGGATGTGGCTTTCCTGAAAAACAAACAAAATCATATTAAGTAATTTTATTAATTAATATAAAAATAAAACCAGCGCACATCACAAGTAATGTCATTGCCAGCAGGATTTATAGATAAATTGTGATAGTATTGTTTGTAAGTATGCATTTACACGAAGGATTATGGTTAGATCGGAGTGAGGGGGTTTGTCCGACCTAGCGAAAACTGTAAATTTGGTTTGATGTGAGTTTGTTATTCTTAAACCGTTTAAATGAGGCCAATTGTTTTATGGCCAACAATAGTCTTGTTTTTGTCTGTATTTGTTGAGGGACATGGCAACCCAAAGAATCCCCGCCACACCTTATCAATTTAATCATAATCCTGAGTTGAGGAACTGTTAGCCAAAACTAAAGATTCATTTATCAATGTTTTAAGGTCAGCAACATTACTTCTTTCGTTGTTGTTTTCAGTTTGGTTGGAAGCCAGCAGGTGAATAAATTCTGGCACATCATGGTCAGATTGGCCTTCATTTCAGTTCCTTTTTTCCTGATTTTCTGGCAGTTTTGTCTGAGCTTTCCTCTTCCTTCCTGGAAGTTTACCTCTTCCAGACATTGTGTGATACTTTTGTTATATTAAAATAAATATCTCTACAGATTAATGTGTTTTTTTTATGTAAGTTTGTTTTGTAGATCAAAGCCTTGTAGTTTTCATCGAAGCCTGGAGGCTGGCACGGATTACACGCAGTTCTTCCATAAAGAACTTCAAAACCCTGTCGCTTTCAACCAAAGCTTTACTCTTTCGACTTAATTTCACATGAGATTCAAGGTAGTCAGTGGTCTCGTCAACTTCATGACATCAGTCTTCATAGGTTTATCAGCGGATAGACGTTTTCTTCCACTTCCACCACAGGTCACTAGTGTGAGATTGAAATTTGACCAGTACATTTTTGATATCACCATTCTGATTTTTATGCCCCCGGTAGGGTGGCATATAGCAGTTGAACTGTCAGTCCGTCTGTCTGTCAGTCTGTGCATCCGTCCGAAAACTTTCACATTGGCCATCACTTTTGCAATATTGAATAGCATCTTGATATTTGGCATGCATGTGTATCTCATGGAGCTGCACATTTTGAGTGCTGAAAGGTCAAGGTCATCCTTCAAGGTCATAGGTCAAAAAACAAAATCCAAGGGAAGTTACAAGCTTTAAAGGGAGTTCTCTCTTGGAGTTTCAAATCACGAATGATATCCATAGCTGTCCAGGTCATTACATTTCAACAATTTGTTAATGCAAACAAACAAACAAGCATCAAATAAAAATTCATATAAACAGTTGAACATGGTCAAAACAAAACAGTCTAGTCCGTAAATAGCATCTGCACCCATCCTGTTATCTCGGCCCTGCACATCGCGCAGCATGTCCCCAACATTAACAAACAACATGCTTTGCAAAAAGTGTGTCCGCACTTTGTAAACGTTCAGTTTTTGTTGGAATTGTAGCAGATGGTGCACAATTTAAATGATCGAATAGCCTCTGCCATCAGCTCTGCTCTAATATCCACATCACGATTCAACACAACATTTTGTAACGTATATAACTCGGTCTGGGTTTGCTCTGGAAATAGACAATATTACCATATATTGAAACAGACCCCCAGCGCTAATTTTCCGGGCGTTTTATTTTTCTGAGAATGAGGCATTTGATCGCTACATGGATTGATATAAAATTTACATTACGTTTTTTTGTATAAATAGCAGATGAATGCGTAACTGAGTCTAAGAATGTTTGTTCGCAAACATGTCCTTGTATCAGAGACTTCAAACATTTAAAAACAGGCCTACCCATTTCGGCGTGTTTTAGGAAGACCTGGCTAGCCAAGGGTTCATTTACGACCCTTGTGCAATTTACGATCCTATTTTTTACACAGCTATTTTTAATTGCGTTCAATGCGTGTTTTGCCATGCGCACATTTCCATTTGAAACATGGACAAAGAAGATGTGAAATTTAGGCATCATTTTATTCACAAAGTTCAATATTTGGCAAACAAAACAAATAAGTAAACAAGCATTGTAAACGAACATACCTGCTTCGTACTGACGAATTTCCTCATCCCAATCCTCCGTTTGTGGTACACATGTCTCAAACAACTCTCTGTCCCAATCCTCGGTCTGCGGGACAAGGAACCTCGCAAAGTAGTTTGACATTGTATAGTTTCAAATCACGATTCATAACCATAGCTGTCCGGGTCGCTTTATATACCAACTGAGTGGCGCAATGTCTATAGATAGTCAAGTCCAGACATGCCAACGTTCAGGAAAAGGATGCAAAGCAAATTTTGCACGCGTGGCAGACATTCATTTTTGATAAAAGCACCGAACTTAGTTCCTGTCTGAAAGATTTTTATTAAACATACCTTAACAACATTTCCATTTGAACCATAAGCACGAAGTAACTCTTCAAAATAGTTTGCTTTCATATACCAAACGTTACACAAGTACTCGATCTGATATTTTATGAATATTTTTGCGAAATGTACTAAGATCAAATACTAACGCAGCAGTTCAGTGAAGTACAAATTTTTTAAATCATAATCTCTCGCTTGCACAATTTTTTGAGCATCGCATGATAAAATATACCGCAGTGCAGCGAAGCCACTGAGTGCAAATAAACCGAGCGTCATTTCGAAGAAAAGTCCACAGAGAGATGGGTATTTGCGAGCAAATTTAAATGTCAATATCTCAACAATCACTGCAGATATTGGGATCAAATTTTTACTATGATATTCAACTTAGTTATGATCGAAAATACAGTATTTTTAAAGAAAACTTGTTTGCTTTTTCGTTTTTAGAAACAGTTGAATAGGTTGTTTTTTTTTTAATGATTTGAAAAATTGTTGGTAATCTCAACGTTATTTTACTCTACGATCACACTATATCTACCGAGCTCAAATACCGACCAATACATGAAATGCATTTCAACATTTTATTTCACGACGATAATTAACAAACAAGCATATACACAAAGTCAAAACATCTAATCTGTCCAATGGATTTTAACCCAGCCTGTAACGTCAACCCTGCACATGGGACATCTTTCCCCGAACATCATCATGCAGCAGTTTTCACAAAAAGTATGCCCACATTTTGTCAAGGTACAGTTTTTTTCGCCGTTGTAGCAAATGGTACACGTTTTCAAGGCTCGAATAGCTTCTTTCTTCTCGAGTTGAAGTTCTCCTCTTTGCGAAATCAAAGCCTGTTCCTTCTCGAATTGAAGCTGCAATATTATTCTTTCGCTTTCGCTATCATGTTGCTCTTTTAGCGCTTTCTCGCGTTTCGACCACTCTTCGTTGAAATAACGCTCTTGGTCATCAACCAAATGTCCACTCGCTTCTCTCTGGTAAGAGGAAGCCTTCTGCAGACACGATATCATTTTTGTGCAGACTTCGTGACCTTCCTTTGACATAGCGTAGTCGCTGCTGTTCACAAACGCTGTCATCTGACTTCCAAGTTTGTTGAGGGTATAACCAAACGATTTAAAAAATCGACGCCGATTGTTCTGGTCGAGTGTATGGCCTTGNCACTGAACTAGTTGGTAAATATTGCATGTTTGTATCTCAAGCGGTTGGGAAGAAACGCCGAGTTAAACTTTGTACGAAGTCAGTGTTTTTTTTACAGTACAGCAGAGCGATTTTTCGACGTTCAAATAAAATCTGAAATGCGTTTAGTTGAAATCCGTTATCGGACTGTATTATTGTTGTGTTGAGACATAAATTTAAGTATAATATATCAAAATGAGTGTAATTGATTTTCCTACAAGATCATACCAAAATGAAGATAAATGCTCTTTATGCAAAAAATATTTCTTGTTTGCGAATTTTTGACAGTTGAATATCTGATATCGACACACGTCAACATAATCGCATTTCAAAGATTTTACCTTTTTTTGGCGCATCTCAATAAACGAGCACTCGTGTAATTAAATAGGTTTACTTAATAATATTCTGAATGCTTGTGATTGTGCGTTATTTGTGAGAAGATTTTCTTAAGTATTTCTGGTGAACATGGATCGAATGGTTGATGCTCATGGTATGAGATTAAGTGCATTGCTATGCTATGCACTTCCTGATTCTGGATAATGTTATGGTACGGTGCCATCGAAATAAATCTTAGTTTCACATCGATTATTCTCTTCTGTTTGTACAACTGTATTGTGTAACTTTATAATTGATTGTATTGATTGTTTAAGAAATAATATTTTTCTATCATGGTTTGTTGTCGAATAACCAACAGTAAGGAGNAAGCATTGTAAACGAACATACCTGCTTCGTACTGACGAATTTCCTCATCCCAATCCTCCGTTTGTGGTACACATATCTCAAACAACTCTCTGTCCCAATCCTCGGTCTGCGGGACAACGAACCTCGCAAAGTAGTTTGACATTGTATAGTTTCAAATCACGATTCATAACCATAGCTGTCCGGGTCGCTGTATATACCAACTGAGTGGCGC
This sequence comes from Dreissena rostriformis, assembly GCA_007657795.1. Taxonomy (NCBI): domain Eukaryota; kingdom Metazoa; phylum Mollusca; class Bivalvia; order Myida; family Dreissenidae; genus Dreissena; species Dreissena rostriformis. The sequence continues at coordinate 4,535 of VMBQ01004488.1, forward strand.
AATGTCTATAGATAGTCAAGTCCAGACATGCCAACGTTCAGGAAAAGGATTCAAAGCAAATTTTGCACGCGTGGCAGACATTCATTTTTAATAAAAGCACCGAACTTAGTTCATGTCTGAAAGATTTTTATTAAACGTACCTTAACGACATTTCCATTTGAACCATAAGCACGGAATAACTCTTCAAAATAGTTTGTTTTCATATACCAAACATTACACAAGTACTCGATCTGATATTTTATTAATATTTTTGTGAAATGTACTAAGATCAAATACTAACGCAGCAGTTCAGTGAAGTACAAATTTTTTAAATCATAATCTCTCGCTTGCACAACTTTTTGAGCATCGCATGATAAAATATACCGCAGTGCAGCGAAGTCACTGAGTGCAAATAAACCGAGCGTCATTTTGAAGAAAAGTCCACAGAGAGATGAGTATTTGCGAGCAAATTTAAATGTCACGATATCATTTTTGTGCAGACTTCGTGACCTTCCTTTGACATAGCGTAGTCACTGCTGTTCACAAACGCTGTCATCTGACTTCCAAGTTTGTTGAGGGTATAACCAAACAATTTAAAAAATCTGGTCGAGTGTATGACCTTGTAGCATGCCGCTTGCCCTTGCCAGTCGATGTCGTTTCGCCACTGCCACTAGGAGCATCTACTTCCTCGAACTTTGGAAGTCGGTTTGCGTATTTCGGCATGATTTAGCGTCAATGTTCTCTCTTGGAGTTTCAAATCACGAATGATATCCATAGCTGTCCGGGTTGCCTTATATACCCAACGGGCTTGTGCAATTTTGATATATAGATACGGTTTTGGGGGCTGCAAGTTTAATCATGCAAACATTTTTGTGTGTGATAAAATCTGTGAATTATTCACAGGACTGCACATTCTGCTGTCTCCGACGCTGTCTCGGAACACATGCATGTATTTCCATCCACTGCAAGAGCCGAATCAGCCTTGTCTGCTTTTTATGCAAGGCAAATGAATTATATTATCAATTTCCTTATTATCAATTTGATAATTAATGACCTTGCGTCATTGGTCAATATTCCTTATTCACGGGACTGCACATTCTGCTTTCTCTGATGCTGTCTCCTTACACGTGGATGAGTTTCCATCCACAACACGAGCCGACCAACTGAGATCCTGGTCATAAGTTCCTGCAAAGCAGTGAAGGTGTATTTTCTGCGTGGGACTGACATTATTCTGCACGAGACGGAGAGCACGGGCACTCACCGCACAAGAGTGAGTGTCCCGCCCCCTAATATGCAGGACCACTGGTCACCTAGGGCAAGCAAGCTCTAACAATTCTGAAATATAAAAAGAGCATATATAAAGTATGTCATACTTATTGAAAAAACTATTTATATAATAATTAATAACAAAATGACACAATTTATAACAATTCAATTCTAGTGGCCATTTCTCTTAATTCACACAAAGAAAAGAAAAGCAAATGAATCATATTATTTATTGTTTTGACATCCCATGTTGTAACATTTATCGTTGCTGTTATGGGCAGTTTGCAAGTTCATGTAACAGGACTGTTGATATAAAACAACATAGAACAAAAACTAGATGAATAATCACCATCCATACACACGTAATCATAATAAAGACTGCAACAGCAACATTTTTTATTGCGATAAAATCTGTAAATCATATTAAAGTAAAAGAACAATACAATTGTTTGGGGGTCAATATTTCTTATTCACAGTACTGCACATTCTGCTGTCTCTGATGATGTTTCTGTGCATGTGGATGTATTTCCATCCACTGCAAGGGTTGTCTCAGCCCCGCATTTTCTGAAATATAAAAGCAAATGAATGATATTATCAATTTCTTAATTAACATTTAGATAATTTATTACTTTGTGTCCTCGGTCACTATTCCTTATTTACAGGACTGCACATTCTGCTGTCTCTGATGCTGTAACAGAGCATGTGGATGAATTTCCATTAAACAAAAGTACCTGATTGTTTTGGCATCCCATGTTGTAACGTTCGTCATTGCCGTTATGGGCAGTATGTATTTCCATTAAACAAAAGTACCTGATTGTTTTGACATCCCATGTTGTAATGTTCATCGTTGCCGTTATGGGCAGTATGTATTTCCATTAAACAAAAGTACCTGATTGTTTTGACAGCCCATGTTGTAACGTACATCGTTGCCGTTATGGGCAGTAGGAATTTCGATTAAACAAAAGTACCTGATTGTTTTGACAGCCCATGTCGTAACGTTCATCGTTGCCGTTATGGGCAGTATGAATTTCCATTAAACAAAAGTACCTGATTGTTTTGACATTCCATGTTGTTACGTTCATCGTTGCCGTTATGGGCAGAATTTCCATTAAACAAAAGTACCTGATTGTTTGACAGCCCATGTCGTAATGTTCATCGTTGCCGTTATGGGCAGTATGTATTTGCATTAAACAAAAGTACCCGATTGTTTTGGCATCCCATGTTGTAACGTTCATCGTTGCCGTTATGGGCAGTATGAATGTCCATTAAACAAAAGTACCTGATTGTTTTGACATCCCATGTTGTAACGTTCATCATTGACGTTACGGGCAGTATGAATTTCCATTAAACAAAAGTACCTGATTGTTTTGACATCCCATGTTGTAACGTTCATCGTTGCCGTTATGGGCAGTATGAATTTCCATTAAACAAAAGTACCTGATTGTTTTGACATCCCATGTTGTAACGTTCATCGTTGCCGTTATGGGCAGTATGAATTTCCATTAAACAAAAGTACCTGATTGTTTTGACATCCCATGTTGTAACGTTCATCGTTGCCGTTATGGGCAGTATGAATTTCCATTAAACAAAAGTACCTGATTGTTTTGACATCCCATGTTGTAACGTTCATCGTTGCCGTTATGGGCAGTATGAATTTCCATTAAACAAAAGTACCTGATTGTTTTGACATCCCATGTTGTAACGTTCATCGTTGCCGTTATGGGCAGTATGAATTTCCATTAAACAAAAGTACCTGATTGTTTTGACATCCCATGTTGTAACGTTCATCGTTGCCGTTACGGGCAGTATGAATTTCCATTAAACAAAAGTACCTGATTGTTTTGACATCCCATGTTGTAACGTTCATCGTTGCCGTTATGGGCAGTATGAATTTCCATTAAACAAAAGTACCTGATTGTTTTGACATCCCATGTTGTAACGTTCATCGTTGCCGTTATGGGCAGTATGAATTTCCATTAAACAAAAGTACCTGATTGTTTTGACATCCCATGTTGTAACGTTCATCGTTGCCGTTATGGGCAGTATGAATTTCCATTAAACAAAAGTACCTGATTGTTTTGACATCCCATGTTGTAACGTTCATCGTTGCCGTTATGGGCAGTATGAATTTCCATTAAACAAAAGTACCTGATTGTTTTGACATCCCATGTTGTAACGTTCATCGTTGCCGTTATGGGCAGTATGAATTTCCATTAAACAAAAGTACCTGATTGTTTTGACATCCCATGTTGTAACGTTCATCGTTGCCGTTATGGGCAGTTTGCAAATAACAGGACTGTCTGTTTGAATAAAACAGTACAACATTTAGAACAAAATCTAGATCATAATTATCATCCATATACACGTTATCATAATAAAGACATAAAGCAACATTCTGTATTGCAATAAAATCTGTGAATTATATTATAGTAAAAGAGAACAATACAATTGTATGGGGTCACTATTCCTTATTTACAGGACTGCACATTCTGCTGTCTCTGATGCTGTAACAGAGCATGTGGATGAATCGCCATCAACTGCATGGGTCGAATCAGCCCCGACATTTATGAAATATAAAAATAGCACATATAAAGTATAACATATTTATTGAAAATATTAATTATATAAAAATTCATAATAAAATGATAAAATTGATAACACTTCAATTCTTGTGGCCATTCCTCATAATTCACACCCACAAAAACAAGTTACATACAAAATATGAAGACATTCAGCAAGACTGATTTGGCATTAAAAAATGTGAAATATTCATATCACAAAGCTCATATAGCAGGCATACATACAACACAATGAAGTCTTACGATTAGTAGAACTAAAATACCTATCAATTATGGATCACGCATTTAAAAATAGCATAAGGATTTTCCATATATTGCTACCTATAGGAAACCAAAAAATAGGACATCGTAAAATACCTCAATTTCCCTATTTGCAATTGTTTGTTTTCGCCTTACATAAACAAAGTGCATCCGGACACGCATCTTTTGTTTCATTAAGCTTAATAATTCATACAATATATCATAAATTAACCCAAACTAAGATCATATATTGTTGATCCATGCAAGGTAAGAGGCACTGACTCCTTGTCCTCTTGGCGTTTCGGTACTACTAGCGACCGACAAATTTGAAATATCCAGAAAGTAACCCGGTTAATTATTTTTTTAAACAAATAAACCACACTATTTTAATGTTGTTCTTCGTTGAGTATTGTTCGTTGTAGTTTGCTTTCTGGTGTGCCAATTTGCTCAGTTCGTATGTTTGATCTCTTTGTTCCTGTACTGATTTTCGGCATGGCACGAATGTACATCGGTGTTGACCGGTGCGCTCGGGCTCAGTCTTCAAGGCTAAACAAGAAAAATAAACTTATTGAACAGTTCTACCCGTTCCATCTTGAAATGACATCCCCGAGCCTGCAGAATTGACATGGCGTGAAACTCGGCGTGAATTAAACAAAGATCTGCCAACCTTCCCTTCCAGCCACAGGGAGGCCATTTGAATTTTAATTCTGTTTCCTGGAAAGTTACTGCCTCATCCTGGTTCCACTCTCGTTGGGCTGGAGGAAATAAGTGTCGTGTTCTGAGAAAACTGGGCATAATGCTTGTGCGTAAATTGTCATCCCAGATTAGCCTGTGCAGTCCGCACAGGTTAATCAGGGACGACAATTTCCGCTTTAATGGAATTTTTCGTTGAAATGATGTCTCTTAGCAAAAATCCAATTTTGGCGGAAAGTGTTGTCCCTGATTAGCCTGTGCGGACTGCACAGGCTAATCTGGGACGACACTTTACGCACATGCATTATGCCCAGTTTTCTCAGAACACGGCTCATAAAGGCATCGCGCCCATGACAAGCAGGTTCTTTGCTCTAACTTGATTTGATGGTGTTGGGGGTAGCCTTGGCACGGTACATTCTGAATTAGCACTTGGTATGATCTTTGCTGGTCTTGAATGATTAACGATAGGGACCTCCCGGTTGCAAGCAGACACTCTACCGCGTCCTCATAAACAGATCTTCAACTATCGATGCAAAAAATGACATAGATTCATTTGGTTTTTAGCTTGGCTGTTTTCGAAGAAAACCCGAGGTATTGTCATAGCCAGCTTGTACACGGTTGGTGGCGTCCAAAAACTTTAACATTGGCCATAACTTTTGCAATATTGAAGATAGCAACTTGATATTTAGCATGCATGTGTATCTCATGGACCTGCACATTTTGAGTGGTGAAAGGTAAAGGTCAAAGGTTAAAAAAAAAAAAATCATTGACCTGCAGATTTTGAGTGGTGAAAAGGTCAAGGTCAATGAAGACCTTCAAGGTCAAAGGTCAAAAAAACAAAATCCAAGCACCCACAGACGAGCGTTGGCACCCGCTCTGCCTAGCTCTTGTTGTGTACAATTGTACAAACTTCTCAGAATAATTTCCTTAGTTTTAAATCGTTGTGTATGATTCTGCAAGTTCTCTCGATGCTTTTTTTACCACCCAATCCGCAGTGTTTAGTCTGGCTTAGCATTTCAGCTGCTTTTGTTTGTTCAAATCCCTAATAGTCAAAGAGTCTTGATGTAAGTAGATTGTTGCAGATTATAAGTCAACCTTACTGAATATAGGTATGGGTTTTCAACTCGCCTAATGATATTGACCGAAAGTGTTTTTAATGATTCCATTGTTCTACTTAGACTACTCTTTTGATGCTCATAACTAGATTATGCACAGAACAAGCAAATCTTCTTTCAGCCATTTCTATGTATTTCTGTTTTTGTGCCCCCGGTAGAAAGGCATATAGCAGTTAAAATGTCTGTCAGTCTGTCTGTGCGTCCGTCCAAAAACTACAGTTGGCCAAAACTTTTGCAATATTGGAAATAGCAACTTGATATTTAACATGCAGGTGTATCTCATCGAGCTGCACATTTTGAGTGGTGAAAGGTCAAGGTCATCCTTCATGGTCAAAAGTAAAAATATACAATCCAAGGGAAGTAATAAGCTTTAAAAGGGATATAATTTCTAAACCTGCCAAATTATATATGGAAGTTTTATTTCAAAGCGGCGCAATAGGGGGCATTGTGTTTCTAACAAACACATCTCTTGCTGTAAGTCTCTTTGTATTCCTTTGTCCAGTTTGCGCACAAAATGGTGCAGCCTTTTACACTCACATCTTAGCTTTGACTGTTTCCATAACCCAGTTCCATTATAACACATTTGACTATTGCTGTTTTCTTGTTCAGTAGAACTTAACTGATAAGGTTTTCTGTAGATATTGTATTTTTGGAACTGAAAAATTAAAAGGCAATTAAATAATATTATCAATTTTTGTATTACCAATTAGATAATCAATAATTTTGCGTTCTCGGTCAATATTCCTTATTTACAGGACGGCACATTCTGCTGTCTCTGATGCTGTCTCCAAACACATGGATGAATTTCCATCCACAGCAGGAGTCGAATCCGCCCTGTCTGCTTTGTATACAAGGCAAATAAATCATATTATCAATTTCTGAATTTCTAATTAGATAATTTATTACTATGCGTCCTTATTCACAGGACTGCACATTCTGCTGTCTCTGAACAATTGGATGAATTTCCATCTGCGGCTAGCGTTGGATCAGCCCCGTCTGCTGTATACAAGGCAAATGGGAGGCTGTGATCGGTCTGAAACACTGAAATTAATATTGAAATCTAAAGAAGTCTTTATGGCACACATCAATGATGCTACACGAACGACCTCTAAACTGTGACAGCAAAACATTGTAGATTTTGTAGTTACCGATTAAGCGCTGTGTTATAAGAAAACTTATTGATAAATCAAGGTCTACAATGATATGACAATACTCGGAACCCGATGATAGTCCAAAATATTAGAAATAATACATTTGAAATTGCGCTTTAGAATCTGAATGAAACTACTTTGTTCTGAGTCCTGTTGAAGAATGATGGAACATCTGTTATAAATTATTAGGTTATAGAGCAGTAAATAAATCTGTAGCCAAAGATTGCACACTAGCCATGGTGTTAACAGCGAGGTAGTATGCTTAAAATATATGAATTTATAACTCCTGTGTCTTATAAATTATCATTTTATTGTTTAAATTACAATTTTTGGCATTGAAATAGACACGCCAACAGAAAAAGCTTGTTTGTTTATGGTCTCTGTAACTGTAGACGAGTCACTTTCAAATTTCAGAATAATATTTTCTGCTGACTGCTCACTTGTCTGTGTTGCTTGGGGATGGCTTATGTCTTCATATATTCCATTTAGTACATTGTTATGGTGGAGTTCAGCATACCTGCAAATGTAGATGATTATGTTTAAGTGTGCGGTCATATGAACATATGAGAAATAACCTGTGGAACTTTCATTAACCCTATTTAAATATGGACATTGAGTCCCTTCTTCCTCCTGATTGTCCGCGCTCGTGTCCATATCAATTGCTTCTACTAGCGAGTTGGGGTCGACCCCCTTCGTAGGCTGTCTCAGCATTATCTGTTGGTCAGTGATACCTATCCTTGCTACCTCTTCTACATCGTGGCCACAAGAACCACGTGATAGAGGCATATCGTAACAACAAAAAAATAACTTGACCAAAGCGGTCAATGTTATACAAAATAATATAGAAAGATCGAACAATTAACGGAGAATATTTTAATATTGCAATAAAACTTCTCTGGTCTAATAAAAGACAATCCTGGTGAAAAAAAGGAGCAACAAAATGTCTGAAACAAAATGTCAGCTAGTCTTAATCACGTTGTCCGGAATAAGAATGACGTCATCAGTAATCAGTAATGAATTGTGGGTACTCGGTTACACTGCACTAAGTGTGGCCGTTTAGGCCTACTGAACTGAATAATTAAGGGACTCCCCCAGAAAGATTTTTTTCCGGACAATAACTATCCTGCGGAATGAGTAGCTATAAGATAGCAGGTAGCGTATTTATGCTATTAAAATGTCTCTTGTATTGGTAAACATGGTGTAGGAAGCCTACTGTGGCTATGCATCTGAAGTTCAACAACATACAGTAGAAGGGTACTCTGTCTAGTTGAACGTGATGTTTCAGTGCATGTGCTATGGTGCTGTGTTTTCGGTCAGCTGTTGACATACATTGGTTCATCAATGGATGGTGCTTGAACCTGTATGTGAGTCCTATCTATGACACAGATCACATTTGGGAATCTTATTAAAACAACATACAGAAAATGCATTGGTTAATAAACTGGATAGTTGTTGAAAACTTAATATGTCTACTGTCAACATTTGTTGAAATCAGCTCATCAAGTGTTTGGCTTACTGCTCTAGAAACACTGGATTGGGCTACTGAGTGAAAAGATCGCCAGTGTTCAGTTGAATCACACCAGTAGCCAGGTACCGCTTTGTAGCCCTTAGATAGGCAATGGCTTCTATCAGTCTTGGGTCCTAAGCTTGCATCCAGCTGATCAATCAGATATTCTTAAGTGGGATGGTTGACACGGTTACTCTTCTGAAGTTCATCATTGGTCAAATGTGAGAAGTCCATTCTTTCCTGATTCTCTTGAACTGAATGCAATTGTCACAGTCTGTGTGGGCAAATCAACCTGTGTATTATTATTGTTTTTCATCAATGTCATAATTTATATACATGTTTTATTTATATTAAACTGGAAGTCGTTTTTATAATCAATGATAACATTTGCTTCGTCAGCCAGATTTGTCACAATCTACTGTAGGGGAGATGACCTGATGCTCATCAGTCTTTCATAATTTAGTACACCTGTAAAGAGCAAACATAAAACTAACAAGTAGTCTTCACTCATGCATGTAGAGGAATTCATCACTTAAAAGTTGTATGTGTTGAGACTTATTAAGTACTTCTCAAAAATTATTTGTCAAATGTTCATTTTTTAAGCAACATTATATTATACAATGCAGAAATACGAACATTTGAATACATTTTATTTTAAATCAAGAATATATTGACAATCGTTAAAATGTGTTGAAAATTAACAAATTATATTATACAATACATACTTATATAATTTTGTTAGCTAGTTATATTAAATAATAAGTAGTATCACTTTAACAATGATATTGATTATTACTCATAAAATTCTGTTGACGATTCTTTGATGCCATGGAATAGCGGGTTTTCTCTTAGGCTGTGGAATTCTTATTTGTCGCTTGATTCTTCATTCTGAGTAAGTTTTGTTCGGTAGCTTTGGATGATATTTTCAAATTTGTAAGATTTTCGTTAAACATTTTTATTAGCTCACCTGAGCACAACATGCTCATGGTGAGCTATTGTGATCGCCTTTTTTCCGTCGGGCGTCATGCGGCGTCAACATTTACCTTGTTAACACTCTAGAGGTCACATTTATTGTCCAATCTTCATGAAACTTGGTCAGAACATGTGTCTCAATAATATCTTGGACGAGTTTGAAAATGGTTCTGGTTGGTTGAAAAACATGGCTGCCAGGGGGCGTGGCAGTTTTCCTTATATGGCTATAGTAAAACCTTGTTAACACTCTAGAAGTCATATTTTTGGTCCAATGCTCATGAAACTTGGTCAGAATATTTGTACTAATGATATCTGGGCTGAGTTCGAAAATGGTTGAGATCCGTTAAAAAACATGGCCGCAAGGGGGCGTGGCATTTTTCCTTATATGGCTATGTAGTAAAACCTTGTTAACACTCTAGAAGTCACATTTATTATCCAATCTTAATGAAACTTGATCAGAACATTTGTTCTAACAATAGCTCGGCTGGGTTTGAAAATGGCTATGATTCGTTGAAAAACATGGCCACCCGGGGGGGGGGGCAGTCGTCCTTATATGGCTATAGTGAAAACTTGTTGACGCTATATAATAGCCACATTTATTGGCAAATCTTCATGAAACTTGGTCAGAACATTTGTCCCAATGAGATCTTGGCAGAGATTGAAACTGGGTCATATGAGCTCAAAAACAAGGTCACTAGGTCAAATATAAAAAAAAACATGTTAAAAGTCACTTTTTTGGTCCAATCTTCATGAATCAGCTTGCATTTTTTCAGAATAGTCTAGTTCCTTTTGCTCTCAGGTGAGCGCCTTAAGGCCTGATGGCCCTCTTGTTTGTATATACTACCAGTAATACAAACAAGATACCACTACACATTCAGTCGTTTGAAAGGGACTGTAAGCCCTTGAACCACACCATAAATACCACTTTTTCCAGGCCAAACCATTTTGTTTCCTTGTCACTGGTTTCCAGACTGACAAGATAATTTCTGCAGCTCCTTGTGAAACCCCCAACTTGCAAATGACTGCCGGATAAAGTCACCATGACCATCTTCAAGGAACAACTGAGGGAATGCACCATGCTGTTGTGCGGGAGCAAAATAGGTCCAGATGCCTCTGTATTTTTTTTAGCTCGGCTGTTTTCGAAAAGAAAACCCGAGGTATTGTCATTATAAGCCAGCTGGTATTCCGATGTCCGTGTCGACCAAAAACTAACATTGGCCATAACTTTTGCAATATTGAAGATAGCAACTTGATATTTGGCATGCATGTGTATCTCATGGAGCTGCACAATTTGAGTGGTGAAAGGTCAAGGTCAATCTTCAAGGTCAAAGGTCAAAAAAACAAATTCCCACAGCCGAGCGTTGGCACCCGCTATGCGGTGCTCTTGTTTGTATATACCCCCAGTTATCTTGTGTCTTTTTCAACAGTACTACAATCGGCAATGATATTCGTCTATATACCATCAATACTCGATTATTTATTTTAATAAAAATATTGAACGCATTGAAGTTTGGTCCAAGGCCTTTTTGATATACATGGCTATATTTTTGATTGATTGATTGATTTAAAAATAGATTATCGTAATCAGCCCAACAGGCTAAACGGGACGCTGCCGTACGTATGTTATTCATTTACTGAATAAGTTCCAGATGCTTGTTCCTGTGCCTCGCCAAAAATATAGCCATGTATATCAAAATTGTGTGGAACCAAACTTCAATGCGTTTAATATTTTTAATAACGCCTGAATCTGAAACAATTATCTCCCCATTTCTAATTTGGACTTTTTGCTGGGTTGATTCTCTGAATTTCGGTAAAAGAGACCTCAAATCAACAAATTCTCCTTTCCAGATTGTTTGCCTTGTCTGCAATGCTTTATGTGCGTACATGTTCAACCAACCTTTCTCGCAACCTTGCTTGTTTGTTCCCGGCTCGGACGATTCCTCAGGGTCTATTTCCAGTGCCGTCACTTCAGGTTCCGCGCAATCGGCCATCTGCCTTGGTTCTGCGCCCATGGCTTGAAGCGATTGTGCGACTTCAAGACGACGTCTTTTGGCACGTGGTGGCATTATAAAAGCATAAAAATAATCTTGTTAATGAAATCAGAAAGTGAACAATGTTATAGACAATAATTCCAATTAAATGCAAAAATAAAATTATTCTACAATTTAAGCTTTGTTTAATAATTCACTTTTACTTAATATTTTATAGTTATGTTATTCAGCAAACTCCATTTTCATAATCATACAAACACTTAGTTTGTGTATCTTGAATCTAAAAACTCAAACTATATACTATATACTAAATGTACAATGACTGACAAGATAGAGCTGTTCACCAAAAACTATTTCGAGAACCGTACAAACACGTGGTCGGTATATCTTGAATATAAAAACGCAAACTATTAGATACATGTCCCCATAATATAGATACTGAATTTCATATACTTAATGTGCATACAAATAAAAAGATAAAACGGTACATAATAAAAACAAGTTCTCATTTAAAAGAGAACTTCAGACGAATTTGCAACCACGTGGAAAAAATGTAAAATTCATAAAGCAGTGACTTACTCGGTTGGTCAGCTCAAAAAGAAATGACCAGGAGGAAAGCAAGCGGTATATATAATTGGACGAGTCTAAGTGATACAATGGACTAGGTAGAATGGGTTATACCATAGCATATCTTAAAGAAGGGTTTTTGGAGATTCGCCATGGAAAATAGCCTTTGCGTTGAATAATCTTAAGCGATTAATAATGATTAACTTCTTGAACTTGAGGTCCCTTGGTCCAGCTACCTCCACCTCTTGATTTGGCGCTGCCGACCTACGTGCAGCAGACTGCTCCTCAGCTTGACTACTACGAGAAGTACTCGCAGCAGTCAGCCTCTCCTCAACCCTTGGTGTTTGAAACTCCGAACGGACCTCTGGCCTTTGATCTGAGCTGGTCTCACAGCTGTTCGGCAGAACCAACTCAACCACCATCTTCGGCTGAACCCACTTTTTCCCATGCAATACTTTGCCACATGCCAATGCTCTCCACATCTGTGACACAACCACTCGTTTTCACTCTCGCGACTCCAATGGCCCTTCTCCCCGCACTTTAAGCACCCACGGTCGATCACCACCTTTGTCTCCTCCCAGTTTAAAGGTGATAATCTACGCGCTTTCTTCGGCAAATGTGCCACCGTCCAACTCTCCTCATCCTCCGAGGTCCACCGCTACTAGGACTCCTCTCTCTTTTGGTCTCTACGTGGTGGTCTTCCTGAAGAACCTGTCCAACTCTCCGCATCCTTCGAGGTCCAAGAATTACTCGGAACCTCGACTGGCGCGTGTCCACACGCTCCACTGCTACTAGACTCCTCTCTGCGTATGTCTCTACATGCTGGTCTTTCTGATGACAACCTTGCCCAGTCAAGGATGGTCGCGATGTGCCGCTCTATCCATGCCTCATTGCACATCGCGAACCTCATCCTGAAAGCGAATCCGGCCAAGTCTGAGAGCCACTCTCCCTCATTCCCTCGTCGTGCCAGGTCAACCTGCCCTAATAGAGCCTGCCTCTGGTCGTACTCGTGCTCCCCATAGGTCATTAGCGAATGGACCAGGGCCTCCGGGTCCAGAATCCTCCTCTCCTCCGTCGCTTCCAACACGATCTGTATATGTTCTCTCATTGTTGCAACTAAGATATCTTACTGTTAATCACCTGAAACAGACAAAAGAACTTGGTAACACACATATGTTATGTGGCACCAGTTCAGATGAACACGCTTAGGTCTCACGCAGCACAACTCCATCAGTAACGCATGTCCCTAAAATTATTGTGACAGCGCTCTGGGAGTCCCACCACGTAAGTAACGTGATGCCTCCATCTTAACATAATGCAACTTCATGATGTCCGACCGGGCACCCTCCTTGCATTTCGCACATTTATATTTGTCAATGCTTAGCGACTTGGTCGGAGAAATGTTCACGCATGCGCCGTGAAACCACTCATCGCAATAGTCACACGCGATCACAACATACCGGATGTTGTCATCTTTCTGGTTGTGACAGGGACCACTGCTGGGTGTTTTTCTGTGAAACACTTTACAACATTTCATACATTTCTAGGACACATGGGAATGCTGTTCAACAAGGTTGTTGTAACATTTCATCCTTGTGGGAAATAAAAATGCACAATGTGTCAACAGTACTGAGTGGACATAGAGGTTCATGTATTCTTCGTTGTGTGTGCAGAAACAATAGAAGTGCATTAATTATATTCCCTTAACATACTTTAACATATTTAATATCTTTTTTTATGGATGATAAAAGGCAAGATACACATTATAAAATAGAAATTTATGCATATCAATCAAAATGTATTTTTGTAATTCTTTGATGAAAAATGACCTGTTAAGTCAGCAATGAAACATTTAAGCTGTTGTTTTTTATCACAACACAAATTGAACACAATATATTGTCCATATTATCATCCACACACTGTCCAGACTGACAGTCAGATGTGAACTTGGTAAGCTCAGGTTCAGTCTTCGAATTAGCCTACAAGCCCGAGTTAATTCTTGGGACGGTCGGTCGATCATAAATGCATATTAAATAGCCCGACCGGTCGATCGAATATTTTAGCGTAAAATAGTAAACAAACTGAAAAAATTACATGAAACCTGTCCTGAGAAATTGGGGCCAATCTGAAACACTGAGATATGGAGAGGTCCGCGGAGCATGCCTTTGCTGTTGTTATCAAAAATAAATAATACAGTCCGTTGTGAATGGGACAAGCAAATGTTTTTACTCATTTGAAGTAGTTATTTCTGATTGGAAATGAATATTTGTGTTGCTACAAGCCAAAAAAGTCATAAAATGTATGTTTACCATTTCGGGCTATTTAAAATGTCTTCGGGCTATTAAAAATTCTATCTGATTTTCGGGCTATTGGTCTAAAATATTTAGCGTGAAGACTGCTCAGGTTGCACCAAGATTTGCAAATGGCATGCCTTTTTGCAATATTATGAAATTCTTAATTTGATCCATTTCCTTTAAGCATGTATGTGTGCCAATGCAATCCTCCTTGTCGTTGCAACTTGTGTCTTAGTTAACGGATTTTTTTTACTTAAGTGGCAGACAAAACAGCTAAACCCTAAAGGTTTTTAGTGAAACTGAAGATGAATACACCTGTTGTAAACCATCACTACATCCCTTTTGTTTAGTTGCTCGAACAGACAACTTTTTCTTGTGATTTCAACATCTGATGTCAATCCAGGCCATAATTTTGACACAAGGACAACCGCACCAGGTTTATTGACTCCATCCATTGCTTTGAATGTATCATTGGAATTATGACAATAGTATTTGTATTCGCTGGATTATCATTTCCACATGAATCCTGACCAGTGAGATTGATTCTTATCGATTTACCTCCTGCTTTGAGAACTGTGGCCTTTAAAATTCAAAATGAGAAGGTTCAAGCTCACTTCTTATAGTGATGCCTCTGAACGCCATTATTGTTTAACCTGATTCATGTCCAATTTATCAGAGCTCCACCTCAAAAGCTTGACCCCCATGTTTTTGAAACATAATACACTGCAAGGTTTGGTGAAAACCTAACTGAAAAATATACTATGCCACTATGTTAATAACTCAAGATTTTTTTTTTAATCCTAGCATCCAAATTTGATGCATGCTGTATAAACTTATCAGCTTAAGTCTATCTTAATCTTTAACTCACCGAAACTCGTAAAACACTCCACTTGTCCGGCTATAGGACTCTGCATTTGAAGCAAACATTTCAGCTCAGAACACAGATTGTTATTCCATGAACTAAAAAGTTGTGAGATTTGTGCCTTGTTGGTTTCAAAGGTACTTGCCAAATCTATACTTAAATTGACGGTTTTTAAGTTCATAAGCCCACTCATAATATTATTTATGTATCTTTGATTTAAAAACATTAAAACTAACAATTGAAAAGAAACAAATATATATATTAACAAAAAATAACACCATAAAATAACACAAAAACCGGCAATGTCAGTAAGAAAATGTTGCATATAAATGCATTCCACTCCCTGGTCTTCACCACTGCATTCCATTATTTGTTTATCTTGATTTAAATACAATAAAAATAACAATTGAACAAACCAAAAATAAACAAAAATAACACCATAAATATTCACTCTTTTTTTTCAGACAGACAAGTCTGAGAACTCAAAAACTGAAAATTGTGCATTGAAATGCATTCCACGCCCTGGTCTTCAGCCTTACCGCAGTTGGCTTTCCTGATACTGTGAAACCATTTATTTTCGTCAGCACGAAATTTCGTCATTTTTCAAAAAATGACTATTTCGTCAGCACTTGAATTCGTCAATTTCTGATTTTTGAAAAAAATAAAAATAAAATGCGTCGGTCATTTTCCGATTTATTTNGTTTCACAGTATATCTCCTGCAAATAAAATATAATGCATTCCATTATTTGTGTATCTTTGATTAAAAAACAATAAAACTAACAATTGAACAAACTAAAAATAATAAAAAAATATGAACAAAAATAACACCCTAAATATTCCCTATGTTTATAGTCAGACAAGTCTGAGAACACAAAAACTGGCAATGTGAGTAGGAAAATTTTGCATTTAAATGCATTCCACGCTCTGGTCTTCAGTGTGTTCACTATAGTATTTAAGCCGTCGGAGGCCCTTCAACACGAAACCAGTCCTCTCAAATGAAACATCCAATCCTCAGAAACGGAAGTCTCACACTTTTTCTGCGAAAAAGAAGCAAAGATCAAATCCATGTATAAGTTGCATAGATACATGTTGTATCTTGTTTTACTCCTCACCAGCACAGTGAGGACACATGAACACATCACCCCTCTTACAACTCTCACTTGCGTACAATATATATGATGTACCCAGTGTCCACACTGAGAACATTGAACCAACTTCACAAACACCAGTGAAGAACTCAGCCGTACAGCACTGGGTGTGAATTGGCTTCATACACAGCACATCTCTGTGTCAGCCTCAACCTCTGATGATTCATCTACGGTATAGCAGGGACAGTTGACAATGCCCTAATTGTTCCAGAAGGTCCAGGTTGTTCAGTCAACTTCTGGGTGTTTGTCTTCTTGTTTCGTCCATCTTCATGCTCCTCTATGCGACTGCCACTGACCACTGAACTGAGGTACTTTTGCTTTTTTGTTGGTTGTTTCTTGGTTAAATTGTGTGGCTACTGATAAATCTACACTCTGTCAAGAACTTCTCAGAGCCCTTGCTCTCGACATCATCCATCAGTATTGGGCCCTTTCCCCACCCAAAATATGCTTTGCCCCTGTTAACTCTGTTACTGCCACTATAATCAAATGTGATTATTACTGACACTTTTTATGCTCCCCATATATATATATATATATATATATATGGGGAGCATGTAGTTGCAAGTGTGAAGTTCCGTTATTCCTTCCTTCCTTCTTTCCTTCCGTCACACTTTTATAACAGTTTCTCATAGCGCCTTCAATACTTTACCGATCTCTTTCATATTTGGCATGTAGGTACCTTGCATGGACATCTACCTTTTGATGAGGTTTGAGGTCACTGGAGTCAAGGTCACCGAGGCTTATAATAGATTTTCTCAAGGTCACATTTATTTTTTTTCCCACAAAATTTACCCATATATCGACAAAGCATCATTGGGGAGCATCCATCAGTTTTACTGATATCCTTGTTTATTTGGCTGCCCTGTACTGTCTCAATGAGCCATCGCAGCTTGCAGTCGCAGATTAGCGGCTCAATGAGCAATCGCAGCTTGCAGTCGCAGATGAGCGGATTGTTATGTTGATTACTGAAACCACAATATATTTTAAACTACAGCTGTTAAACTGTTTACTACAGCTTGTAAATAAAGACCTATTGAAAAATAACAATTGAATTCCGGGATTTTGAGTTGATCTACAACAGGTTAGCGATATTATGATTTCCTTTGTATTAATTTATGCATTATTAATCTTACTT
Source organism: Dreissena rostriformis (assembly GCA_007657795.1). NCBI lineage: Eukaryota > Metazoa > Mollusca > Bivalvia > Myida > Dreissenidae > Dreissena > Dreissena rostriformis. Next base: position 22,035 of record VMBQ01004488.1, read on the forward strand.
GTATAACTATAATTATGGCTGCTGAGTGCCGTGTTATCTTTTTGGGGCCCATTAAAGAGTTTCTGTGTGGTCCTCATTTGTGTGCCTTTTCTGTTGGTTTCCTTGAACATTTGTTACTTCTTTCCTGCTGGCTTTACTCGTCCAGGCATATTGTGAGATATTTATTGTATTAATATGAACTATTTCGCAGGATATATGAAGATTTTAATTTTAGTTCTTACCGAGAAAGGAGAATTTTCTGAGAACTTCCTGTTTAAAGACTGTACAAGGTGTACAATCATTCTTCTTTGGAAAAGACAACTTGTGTTGTAACCCTGTACTTGCACAGTCTGCAAAACTACCTATTTGGTCTTCATATCAAATGAGTCTATGAAACTTAAAACATTTTAAAGCCTGAAGCAATTGTTCATAACCGAAAAGAATTGTAGTTTTTTTACAGTGAAATTATCATTAAAAGCTGTATCCTGACCTTAAACACAAGTCGTCACGTTCGTCCATCGCCCGTTCTGACATTGACTTGTCACATTGTTGGTGTCCAATGATCTTTTCTTCTTTCCCAGCCATATAACTTGTCAGGTCATTCATGCATGTATATGTATCGATTAGTATAGTTTGACAATTTCAAAGCACACTTTTTACTTACCTTATTGCATTACGTGTTATATCCATATGTTATACATTGGTATAACATAAATCGTTATTCCATGTAAGTATTTTGAAATGCGTATAACTAAATTTGTAATCGGAAAATAATTGTGAAGTTTTATTGTTAACGAAAGATGACAAGTTGTTCTATTGAGAAAGTTGCTTTCACATTTAGGAATAACATTTGGGGATGGCTTTTGTCTGCAGATATTCCATTTGGTCAATCATAAGGGAGTACTGAGGCTACAGCAGGCCTTTTCCTGGCCATTTTGGGACAAAATGCATGGGAATGGGTACGTTTATCGACCCGTAAATATGCCAGAAAAAGGCCTGTCCTCTATCGCAGAAATCTGAAAGAAAGAAAAAGAGGGAAATGCTCAGTTGGAACTTGGTTTCACCAAAATAGGTGTGTTTTCATACGCATCCGGAAGAAGAGTGACAGAGTTTGGCCTGATACTGTCTCGGAAGATGTCCAAACAAACGTGTGTATACAACATTGGAATCCAATCCGAGCTTTTCCGACTTTGACCAGAGCCATGCCTTTTACGGCTCTTGAATGGTTTTAGCTTGGTGGCCCAGGTTTCTTCTGACCAATTCAAACACAAAGGGCTTATTGCTCTTACTAAGGCTTTTTTTGCCTTTGAGTCCTTTAGTAATTTGTGTAATGTTTCTTTTTAAGAAAATTTACTGACTACCACTAAAATTGTGACATTCAAAAATGCAGCAGTAGTCTTTTGCCAATTGTTTACCTTGACACCAAAAGTTGGTATACCGTACCAAACAAACGACAACTCTGGTAAGACTGAATTATGAAAATCTGTTCAAGTTTTGCCAGCTTCTGGGTTTTTGGAGACTACATCAGAAGAAAACTCCCAGAAATCGAATATAATGTTATTTGTGTGTCTTTGATTAAAATACAATAAAACTAACATGATTGAACAAAAAAAAAAAAAAAAAAATTAACAAAAATCAACACCATTAAATCTCCCTCTTTTCAGACACAAGTCCTAGAACACAAAAACTGCTCAAGTCAATTTACCTTTTTTGCATTTTAATGCATTCAGTGCCCTGGTCTTCAGCCTTACTGCATTTGGGTTTTGTGATGTAGCTCCCACAAAGCGAATATAACATTATTTGTGTATCTTTGATTAAAATACAAAATAAAACTTACAATTGACCAAACCAAAATAGATAAAAAATATTATACAAAAATTAACACCATAAATATTCCCTCTTTGGTCAGACTTACAAGTCTGAAACACAAAAACGTAAGTAATAAAATTTTGCATTAAAATGCATTCCACGCCCTGGTCTTCAGTGTGTTGACAGTTGTGGTTACTTATATTGCTACACTCGGTCAACTACTTCTCAGAGCCCTTGCCGAAATATGCTTCGCGCCTGTTCACTCCATTACTGCCACTGTAATCAAATGTGATTATTACTGACACTTTGTATTATTTAATGCATTATTAATCTCACTTGTATAACAATAATTATGGCTGCTGTGTGTTGTGTCTGCTGCGTGTTGTGTTATCTATTTGGGGCCCATTAAGGAGTTTCTGTGTGGTCCTCATTTGTGTGCCTCTTCTGTTGGTTTCCTTGAACATTTGTCACAGTGTTCTACTTCTTTACTTCTGGCTTTCCTCCTCCAGACATATTGTGAGATATTTATTGTATTAATATGAACTATTTTGCAGAATAAATATAGATTTAAATTTTAGTTTTTTCAGAGAAAAGGAGAATTTTCTGTTTAAAGACTGTACAAGGTAGAGAACTGTACAATCATTCTTTGGAAATGACAACTCATGTTGTAACCGGCTGTACCAATATGCACAGTCTGCAAAACTACCTTTTTGGTCTTCAAAGCCAATGAGTATAAAACTTTTAAACATTTTAAAGCTCTAGGCAATTGTACATTACCAAAAAAATTATAATTATTTTACAGTGACATTATCATGAATAGCTGTTAACTGACCTTGAACACAAGTCTTCACATTCATCCATTGCCTGTTCTGGCATTGACTCGTCACACGTCCATTGCCCGTTCTGCCATTGTCTTGTCACATTCGTCCAGCGCCTGTTCTGGCATTGACTCTTCACACGTCCATCACCCGTTCTGGCATTTACTCGTCACACGTCCATCGCCCGTTCTGCCATTGACCTGTCACCTTTGTCCAGCGCCCATTCTGGCATTGACTCGTCACATTGGTCCATCACCCGATCTGGCATTGACTCTTCACATTGTTGGGGTCTTTTTTTAGGAAATCCGTTCCTTCCAAAAATTGAATAGCCATAAAGATTTTCTTTTTTCCATGTCCCAGTATTGGCTGCATATGCCAAGTGAGGTTAGAACTTTTGATAAAGCCCTCCCCCCCCNAACAAACAGTTGTAAACATTGACACATGTCAACAAAAACATGAATCAACTTAACAATGATAGGCTTTTTGTATTCAATTTATAGAAAACTATAAATCTTAACATAAATAAAAGTATTTTGCAAAAAACGTTTAACCTATCCGTTACTCACTAAAATCCGCTATACACCAATCGACTGTAGTAGATCCTGTAAATTTGCGTTTCAAATTGCGTTGTTTTCTTGAAAACTTGTGGCTAGCTTTCTTGTGAATGTATTTGTGCCTTACCTTTGCAATGCAGTAGCCACCTACATATCTCATATGATGAGCACAGGAAGCCTGCGTAAGGTGTTTTTTAACTGAAATGTTTTTTTAATCTACTCTAAATTATATCACTTCAAAATTACCTTAAAAAACTCTTGTCTGGGTCCACCTGCATCTTCTCCCATTTCACCAGAAAATTTGATGTACTGCTTACTGATTTTAAGTTGATTGACTTTCTATCAAGACCTTTAAAAGCTGTCTCAAGAATACCTTTGTACAAGAATTTTGAAGACTGTGTCTGATGTGACCATTTCCATCTGAAACTGCTTTAGAATATCTTGGACACTTGCAGTCTCTGCACTGAATATAAAAAGATAGGCGAAAATAAATCTCATATTTTTTTCCCATTTATTTGATCCTTATTAGCCTTCTCAGCTAAGATGAACTTCCAGATTTCCACTGAGATATTGAAACAAATTCGTTGATGGGCGACTGAGTAGGAGGTTTCATCCTCAAATAGTTTCAGACAATTCATCCTGAATTCTAAGCTATTGGCATGGGTATAAACCTTTGAAAAGAATATTCCAAGGTCTTTAGAGACAACCTGTTCTGTCCTGTTTGTTAATAAGAAATATTATTATTAATTATATTTTTTATTTTTAAATAAAACAATTTCATTGTATTTTGAAAAAAGTAATGGGGTGAACAAATGTACCACCAACTACCCCTAATTTGGAACGATTTGAGCTCACAAAAAACACAAACAAGTATACATATATAATTAAGATGTGATAAAAACAAATCATTACAATTATAGCAGGATAGCTAACAAATCGCATCAATGTAAGATACCTGAAGCAGCCGAACGAATATATTAGTTGACAATATTCCAGCCGATCCTCTTTGGTCTCTCTGTTGTTGAGATATCATCTTCCCTCCCCCCAACACACAACCACTATGTCCGGTGCCCACTCAAGCATATCTTAAAGTAGGTCTTCTCTTAAACGCAGGACCCGCATTCCTCCCTTGCACATTTTTTAACCAAAAAGCATGTGACATATTGTCTGTTTCGTTTGAAAAGGCTTTAGATATCCTGTACATGTCCTCAGCAGGCTTTCCAGCGTTCCTAGTTTTTCCTAGTTTTCCTACTTTTTCCTAGTATTTTTAAAGTCTCCTACTTTTTCCTAGTTCTTTAATGGGCAATTTTTTTTTTTGGTTTTGTTAATTTAATGTCACCTCTTGATATGTATACATGTATTCATAGTGTTTTACATATATTTGGGTTTGCTGTAGGTATGCATTAATGGTTTGTTTTCCTATATATATTTGCAGTTCATAGACAGAAGCTGTTTGGTTGACTAGTTCTTACCAAGTTTGCAAAAGTGTGCCTTATAATCATTACCTGAACCTAGTTAATCCTTTACCACTCAGATACACACTTTGAGGCATTTGTTGTGCCTTAGAAAATCAAATAAAATTTAAGACTTTTTTTACCAGATTCAAGTTTTAAAGGCTTCATTTCCAACTTTAAGATAGAAATGAGCAGCAAACAGCATAAAACCTGAATAGACTGCAAGTTATATGCTGGTTGCGTATAGCCATTTTTACTTTGCTTCTGAGTGTGAAAGGTTTAAATCAGCGAAATTATGCAATGTGGACCGTTCAATGCAATCTCCTATAACCCTTGAGGAGATAATGGAACGCTATTAATATTGAACATTAATTAAATAAGCTGTTATAAGGTTGAAATGACCTGGCAAACAAATATGCACATGCACAGAGTTTTGAGTGAATTTCATATAACTTAATAACCAAAGCAATAACGTGTTAATGCTACTGGTAACAGTGTTTCTTTTCGTTCAAATTTGGGGCTTGTAGGGGGACCCATTCCCAATATGTAGGGGAAAACTATATATATTTTTCCAACGTGGGACCTAAAAATTCTCAATTGAAGGTTTAAAAAACACACACACACACACAAAACTCAACATTTAGGTCATCTCCAATCAAGCTCTACATGTTGAATCTTCTCAATTTTAAAGTATTTGTTAGTAAAAGGACAGCAACACTTATTTCTGAATTTTAGCCAAACAACACTATTTTTCCCAATCCTAAGGTAAAAATAAACACTGGGTAAAAATACCATGACTGTCCTGGCAATAGGATTTCAAAACTGGTCCTGGGACTCCTAACTTGGAAAAATTGATAGTCCCATTGTGCAAGCGACTAAATTTTCAACTGATAAATAACTGATTTTTTTTATATTCGTATATAAGTTTATTTCTTTGTTTCAAAAAACCGATACATGGCAACACCACAAAACAAGATTTTCAGTGTTTTAAAATATTACTAAAATGATTAATTGTTCAAATCAAGCTTAAATTACATATTAGCTACATATGTCATGCGCTATACCTTCATCCAATAGATCAGCCCAAGAAAGTTGTCAGCCAAACAGCTTCTGAATTTGTGTGTATAATGAAATGGTTTTACTTACAAAAAGGTATGATTTGTTATGATATTACTCCTAGTTTTGTATTTACCCTTCTATTTTTTACTAGTTTTCTCCTAGTTTTTTGTACAGAGCACTCCTAGTTTTCTCCTAGTATTTTGTTAAGGCCTGCTGGAAAGCCTGTGTCCATTACAAAATCAGGTTGACAGATTATCGCTACTGTTTCACTTATTAATTTAACATGAATTTTCAAATGTGCTTTTTATTAACACAAAAGTCATTGTGACTAATTACAAGTACATGCATTGATAATTAAACGAGAATCACATGAAGTTGAAATTCGTGTAGACAAAAGAAAATACTTTTTCACTTTCAAAACTAAGAAAATACCTTGACAATTACTTGTATTTTTTCAACCGTTGAGCTTTTGTGTAGCTTTTGTGTCAGACACATTTATCTGGTACAGATGAAAAACATATGGATGATTGAATAACGTTTCGTGTAAATACATATCATTTAGTAGCTTGAACGCTTTAGTAAGTGTTAGTAAGGTGTCAATTAATACAACCTCTCTATTAGCCAACTTGGAAGGTAGAGCAGATTTCATCCTGTAAAATTGCGTTTTAAACTGTCGTGTGAGCCTGAAATTAGAATTAGAATAGTCTTATTCATGTTAGTAGTGGTTTTGGTAGTAGTAGTAGTAGTAGTAGAAGCAGCAGTGTCAGTAGCCATAGTGGTAACAGTAGTACTCGTCATCTTAGTAGTAGTAGTAGTAGTAGTAGAAGTATTACTTGTTCTTCATCAGCCTGAATTTATTGTCACAGGCTTCATCGGTGACATGAATTCCTTTGTACGCCATCTGCTCAGCTATAATTTGCACATATTTTTATTCTTGAACACTGGTCCTTTGTACGACATCTCTTCAGCTATCAATTTCCACACGTTTTTATTCTTGAACACTGGTCCTTTGTACGCCATCTCTTCAGCTATCAATTTCCACAAGTTTTTGTTCTTGAACGCTGAGGAATCAAACTTCTCTTTGTGTTCCTCGTACTGGGACAACATCAATAATATAGAATTGAGCCGGTAACCAGGGAAGTTCATTGTGCTTATTCACAACTTGTGACATGTATTTGTCTCCCTTAAAACATAATATATTATTTTTCTTCAAACGCCAGTAGTCCCGCTGTTTTTGTAGTTGGCTTCTTGAATTAGCATTACCGCAGCCATCTTCACCTTTTTATGCCCCAGGTAGGGTGGCATATAGCAGTTGAACTGTCCGTCTGTCTGTCTGTCCGTCTGAAAACTTGAACATTGGTCATAACTTGTGCAATATTGAAGATAGCAACTTGATATTTGACATGCATGTGTATCTCATGGAGCTGCACATTTTGAGTGGTGAAAGGTCAAGGTCATCCTTCAAGGTCAAAGGTAAAAAAAATCAAAGCGGCGCAATAGGGGGCATTGTGTTTCTGACAAACACATCTCTTGTTTGTTCATGTCATTATGGTGAAACTCAGCTAGAAACCATCAATAGGTATGTTAGAAGACCTAGGTAAATCAAATTGGACATTGTAAACTAGGTTCAATCAATTTAGCAGTGTCTTGATTATAAACTATATTAAAAATTTATTCACAATTTAAAATACTCATTTTGCTCTGTACTGCTCAATTATCCATAGCATGGTGCTCCAAGCATGCACAAACATATTCATTCCATTGAAGATCAAACAAAATCAATAAACCGTTTTTGGTGCATTAATATTTTTGGACACTTAATGACAGAAACCCTAGTTGTAGAATCACCTTTATACAGTCTGTATTTCAATACTGCTGTTAAAACATAGTTTCAGATGTTTATGAAAAATAAAAGAAGGAAACTGAAAGGATTATGTCTTTGTGTTTACTGCATGAATTATCACCATCATTAACCCTTTGAGCGCTGGAACCGGATTTTGAAGGCCTTTGCAAACAGTTTGGATCCAGATGAGACGCCACAGAACTGTTTGCTATTCTGATAGTATTCTTTGAAAAAAAATCAAAGAAAATGCATTTTAGAAATTTTAGAAATTCAGCAGACGACATTTTAGCAGAAGATAAATTTTCCAGCATGCAAAGGGTTATGCATTTCTTCATAGCCTGCATAAAATCATGTAACACATGATTAAATGCAGTTGAGCCAGCTTAAGTCAAGCTATTGTCCATGATTAAATTATTACTCTGTATTACACTGAACAGGGTCCGTCAGAAGCCAATGCACTATGTCTAAAGATGTTTACTGCAAATGGCAGTAATGGCATATACCGGTTTTACCTACATGTATTTACTTAGTTTTCGGACGTACAAGACCAAGATTCGAACTTGGCCCAGATATTGTAAAGATAAAGATTATGACCAAGTTTTATCAAGATTAAGTCACAAATGTTGCCTCTACAGGGATAAAAAGGTTTTGCTAAGATAGGCCCTTGTAACCTAGTTTTTTTGGGCATGTGACACATAATCAAAATCAGCTTAGATATTGTCAGGATAAACATTCTGACCAAGTTTCATCAAGGTTGAGTCATAAATATGGCCTCAAGAGTAGTAAAAAGTTTTTTTCTAAGTTTTGACCTGGTGACCTTGTTATTGGATCAACTTTACCCAGATTCAAATTGGGACTAGATATGGTGAAGATAAACATTCTTACCAAGTTTCATCAAGATTGAGTCATAAATGATGCCTCTTAAATAATAACAAGGTTTTTCTAAGATTTGACCTGGTGACCTAGTTTTTGGACATGTATTTTATAGATTTCAACTTGGCATAGATATTTTCAAGATAAACATTCTGAGCAAGTTTCATCAAGATTGGTTGAAAAAATGTGGCCTAGTGCGATATTGAGCTAAAATGGAAAAAGGCTGATCATTAAAGCTCCCCATTAGATCATCTCGCTCAGGTGAGGTTTAAATGTTACCATAGCTGTTTCTTTTTATGTCCCCCAGTCTCTACTGGGGGACATATTGTTTTTGCCCTGTCCGTTTGTTGGTTTGATTGCACAAACTTTAACATTGGCCATAACTTTTGCAATATTGAAGATAGCAACTTGATATTTGGCATGCATGTGTATCTCATGGAGCTGCACATTTTGAGTGGTGAAAGGTCAAGGTCATCCTTCAAGGTCAAAGGTCAAATATATGGGTCAAAATCGCTCAAAAGGGGACATAGTGTTTCACAAACACATACCTTGTTTCCCTCTAAAGTCCCCTGAAGCTTGTGTTGTGAATTCCTCTGATATTTCAGAGAAATCTTGCTAAAACTTTCACAGTTGAATGTCCTTAATGTGTAGATGATTTCAAAGAAAGACCAAGTTTCATTAAAATTGAGTCATTAATGCGGCACTAGAGTATTGAGAATGTCTTGATTAGCTTTTATCTGGTGACCTAGTTTTAGGAAGCACATGACGCAGATTCAAACTCGACCTTGATGTTTCCAAGATAAAATTTCAGATAAAGTGAAATCAAAATTGGATATATATGTGGCCTCTAGAGTGTTAACAAGCTAAAAGTTGATGACACATAACGAAAGTGGGGCAACCACAATAGCTAACAATGAGAACTTCATGCTTAGGTATTAAAATACCATCAAAACTAACAGAGTTATGATCCCCACAAGAAATTTTACAAAAAGGTGATAACTCTGTAAATCCTGAAGAGAGTTATGGTTCTTGTACTAAATATGTAAATTTTCATCTGAATTCCTTGAATGCTTCCGGAGTAATGCTCTGCACAAGAAGTAGGACACACTGACAGATGGAAGGAAAGACGATTAGATTACTATATTCCTACTTTCAGGGCTTGGGGCATAAAACTGTGATGTGACATTTGGTAAAAGATAACGCATTGAACATGTCTTTGAAATAACTGTGGAGTCTTACTTTCAGCCTAAAAGATGTTAAACATTTTCCAACTATTTTGTTTACACTTTATGTTGCCATGGCAACCCCAGTTTTTTCAAATAGTGAGATGATTCAAATAAACGTTTATAAAACTATATGTCTGTTGGCAACATGTCAAACCTTTTTTCAAAAAGCCTTTGATCAATTTACTTGCAGCACCATACACATGTTTGGCCTTTGACCTTTAGTGTGACCTTGACCTTTTCCCAAGGGGCTCAGGACTTTTGTGTGACACACCTACTCCAAACGGTGAACTTTTGCGGTTTTCAAAATAACATAATGAATGATTAAGTAACAGTCCACATGCAAACGAAATTATGCTCATTAGGAACTTAAGTGAGATTACAGGTTTTTATCCCCCGCCAAAGGCGGAGGGATTATTTGGCGGAGGGATATTGTTTTGGCGTTGTCCGTCCGTCCGTCCGGCTGTCCGTCCGTCCGTCCGGCACTTTTGTGTCCGGATCAATATCTTGGAAGTGCTTTGGCGGATTTCATTGAAACTTGGTATGAGTATATATATGCATAAGAAGATGATGCACGCCAAATGGCATTGTACACCATCTGTTAATAATGGAGTTATGGCCCTTTGTATCTTGAAAAAATGCTTTTTACTATAGGCACTTTTGTGTCCGGAGCCATATCTTGGAAGTGCTTTGGCAGATTTCATTGAAACTTGGTATGAGTATATATATGGATAAGACGATGATGCACGCCATATGGCATTGTACACCATCTGTTAATAATGGAGTTATGGCCCTTTGTATCTTGTGAAAAAATGCTTTTTACTATAGGCACTTTTGTGTCCGGAGCCATATCTTGGAAGTGCTTTGGCGGATTTCATTGAAACTTGGTATGAGTATATATATGGATAAGACAATGCTGCACGCCAAATGGCATTGTACACCATCTGTTAATAACGGAGTTATGGCCCTTTGTTTTGTAGTATGTTCATCCGTCTGATTTGCACCCATCCCTAAACAAAAGATATGTTGCGGGGGATATCAATTCTACGAATTTGCTTGTTAAAACAGTAGAACCTATTGTACTATTGCTTGACCAGTAATTAACAACAATTAATTTTTACACAAATCCATATGGCACTTTTATTTTAATATTTCCATCTGTTCTGATTCATAGTTCTTCTCACTATTCCAGGATCATGAAAATTAGCAGCAATAAAAGTGTGTGACACCACAGGGGTTATATTTTTTTAGTGGGTAATATTTTGAAAAATAAAAAAATTAAGCTTGAAGTAGTTGTCCAAGAAACGCTCTAACTAATTGTTACAATTTATTTAATTCCAGATTATTGGTCTTGCAAAACATAATTTTTTAGCATAATGACTTTAATATGCTCACAAAGGGAAACATATGTAAATGGCACAAATACCAACTACCATTAGTTTCATAAAAAGATGGATATAAAACAACAAGAGGTCATGGCAAAGGCGCTCACCTGAGACCAATAGGAACTTAACTATTCTGAGAAGGTGGAGTTCAAAATAAAAAAAGTACTTTATGAAACATAAATATTTAATTTCTAGGCATATTTTTATTTTGGAATTCTGAGATATTGTTAGAACAAATGTTCTGACCAAGTTTCATGAAGATTTGATTTGAAATGTGACTTCTAGCAAGCTTTTTCTTACATTTGACTTTCTTTTCTATCTCACACTACCCAGTTACTAACTTTACCATGATTACAATGGGACAAATGTGCTGACCTACGTTCATGAAGATTGGACTAAAAATGTGACTTCTAGTTTTGACAAGATTTCACTAAAGCCGTGTAAGGAAAACTGCCCCGACTCCAGGCGGCCATGTTTTTCAACAGACAAGAACCATTTTCTAACTCAGCTGAGGTTTCATAAGAACAAATGTTCTGACCAAGTTTCAAGAAGATTGGACAATAAATTTGACTTATAGGGTGTAAACAAGTTTTTTTTAAAGCCATGTGTAGGAAAATTGCCCTGCACCTTGGCAGCCATGTTTTTCCACGGACCAGAACCATTTTCCCACTATGCCCAGATATCATTTGAAAAAATGTTCTGACCAAGTTTCATGAAGATTGGACTAAAAGTAAGACGTTTGGGGTGTTAACAAGGTTAAAATATTGGAATTAAAGGATAACTGCCCCGCCACCTATGGTGGCCATTTTTTGCATGGAACTGGAACCACTTTCCAACTCATCCGAGATATCATTAGAACAAATGTTCTGCACAAGTTCCAGTTTTGAACTCTGCCAATATTTCATTTAGACGAATGTTCTGACCAAGTTTCATAAAGATTGGACAATAAATGTGGCCTCTAGAGTTTTAACAAGGTAAATGTTGACGACGCATTACGGACAAAATGCTGTCAAAAAAGCTCACCATGAGCATGTTGTGCTTAGGTGAGCTACTCACCATGAGCATGTTGTGCTCAGGTGAGCTACTCACCATGAGCATGTTGTGCTCAGGTGAACATGTTGTGCTCAGGTGAGCTAAAAACATATTCATCTCTCAATAATTACTAATCGAAAATGAAGCAAATTTTTATCAGAATATATAAATAATCAAATAGTAATACATCAAAATAATTTCTTAACATAATACAATGCAATGTACTGGAACATGTATTAATGATGGCATTTGTTTGGTAACAAACAACACCTAGGACCAAACTTAAACAAATGTTTGTTATTCTTATCCAGGGTTGCGGGTAATGGATCGGTTGGTAGGCAAATATTTTTAAAAAAATTTAGAAACAAAACTGCATGATTAATTTTGAAAATGTTGTAAGGATAGTCTTAAGACACACAAGGCAGTTTAATTTATAAATGAAAAATTGTAAGCAGGCGTCCAGTCGATACTGTTACTTTAATAACTCACAGGTCAATGACAAATTAAAGATTAATCCTGATATTTTTTTAATTTATTACCAAAACAACTTTTTAGCAGAGACAATTTTATTGGTAGAATCTTTAGAGAATTAACACAACTCATTTTCAAAATAAAGTTAAATCACAATAATTACAAAAGATAAACTGTATGAATGTTTTTATTTTACCCTTAATTTATGTGATTAAACGTTCCATTAAAAAAAGAAAATAACAGGTATAACCGTATTTATATCAATGTTTTTTTTACCATTATAAGAGCTATTGCAATTCAATAACAATTATTTTATTGTTATTTTTTAGTCCAATAATGATCTGGTGCATGTTGGAATTGTAGCAGACAGACATTGGGTTCCTCACTCCATCTTTCTGCGATACAAGAGTTGCCAGTTGCTTTCTTCCCTCACGATCCACTTGTATGACACTTCCATCACGATCCACTTGTTTGCCAGTAAAGTAGTGGTTTTCACAGACTAGCACTTGTCCTGAAGGTGTAACATATATGCCATTTGGGCTTTGTAGGTCCGTGAAGGTAGATATCAGGGTGCCATCTGTAGAAAGAGTGATGAGCTTGTGCTTGCCGAAGAATTTTGCCCAATTGAAGTAGCTGGTGACATAGATCCTGTCCCCAGCAGGACTCACTGCACATTTCGACACTGCAAAACATGAAACGCGTTATATTTAAGTAGATCAGGACTATAATATATGCATTAACCTTTCCTACACTTTTGTGGTTTCAAAAATAATTTTCACGCATGTTCATTAGTGGTAACAAACATCAATACTAGAGATTATCTTGTATTTGTATTTATAAAAAACAAACATTTACCTGTATAATCGTCCTCCTCGTATAGCTTTTTCACAAGTGATCCAGCCAGAGTGTATTGGTACAGGGCAGTAAAACCAGTAATGTACAATGCTCCCTGATGGTGGGCAATACAACTAACACCATACGGTAACTCGAACTTCCGCCCATTCACCAGCTTCCCATCGCTCACAGAGATAAATTGCACTCCTGAAGTAACAGATACAGCCACCTCATTTGATGTGATTTGGCAAATGTCACATGGCTCACCAGAGACATCACAGTGACTGTACACATTGTAATGCTGGTCCAACAGCTTTACTTTTTTATTTATTTCATCTGTAACAATGACCAGGCCACTAGGCAGGCAGCAAATGCCACTGATGCTGTTAGTCTGAGATCTGTCACTCGATATTCTCACAATGTACTCACATTTACTCTTCATAGTCATCACATGGTCTGGATTCATATTCAGAAAGAAAGACTTCATTCTGTCTATAATCTTTCCGAGACTTGCTTGTTGAGACAGGTACTTCACAATGTCAATGTTTGCCTTGAATATTATTGAAATCTGCTCCTTCACAGGGTTCTCCTTCAGATATATTTCAGACTTTTGTATTTTGTCCAGACATTTTCTTCTTGCTATGAACTCAATTTCTTTCTTGCTTTTATCACAAAGGACATTTACAGCTTCACTGAGTTCTTTCAGTTCATCCTTCAGTCTTCTGCAGTTGTCAACATCATTCTTCAGTGAGGTTTGCAATGTGGTCCTTATTTTATCCAGTTCTTCCAAGGTTGCATTTTCTAGTGCATCCAAAGCAGCATTTAATTTCTTTCGCATGTCTTCGATTTCTTGCAGTTTTTTACTATATGATACCTCCACGAACTGAATGCTGGCCTCTTGTGTACTCTTAAACTTATTTAATTCACCAAGAATAGTTTGCAGATTTATTGACAACTGTTGCATATCCAATGATGTCTTTTTTACTGCCTCAGATATTGGAGTCACATTGGTGCACTGTCTGAAACAGCAAGATAATTCATAATTACCACATGTATCATTGATATGTTTTCACACATATAAAATATCTTACTGAAATAAAACATTAAAAAGAATTAAATTTATAATAATTAAAACAAGGCATGTCTTGACAAACATGTTGAGTCTAAATGTAAAACTCCACTTTGATGGTGTGATGTACATCTTATGTCATTCACCTGACATAATTAATGAATCTGAAGACACATTTCAGCAGAATTCCTAAAAGCAAAGTTATTTAGTGAAAACATTAATTTGTTCTATTGAGGTAACAGTGACCTTCAGCCGACTGACCCTAAAATATCATACTTTGATGGTTCTCCACAAACTCACAGCAAAATAGATCAATCCAAACTAAAGCCATTAAAGGATTTTAAAAAAAAATCTAGTTTATAAACAGTGAACTTGACCAGACTGGCCCCAAATGCAATCCAACACTATACTACCCTGTAAGCTACCTACACACACACAATTTAATCAAAATATCTCCATCCAGACTTCATCCAAGTTTTATAAATATAAGTCAATGCAAACTTAAGAAACCACAAACCTTAACCTAAATGTAACGTGCAAAAGGGGCATTATTCAGCTAAATTGCACGTCAGAGTTATGTTCCTTAGTGGGTGACCTCACATATTGATCCTGAAGACATTTATAAAGTTTCAATGAATATCAGTAGTAGTTACAGAGATATGCACTTATTGCACGCAAACTTTAACCTAAATTTCATATTGCAAGCAACCTTAACATGACTTTTTTAATTGCAAAAAGGAGGCAAATGAATCCTGCTAAAAAATTAGTTATAAGTGTTGGTCAGTGAATGATCATAAAGACCCTTAACACATATGTTAAGTTTTATTTCAATATCTGTAGTAGATATAAAAGTATGGGAAAGTTGCACGCAAACGTTAACGTGCATTTTCCATGTTCAAAAATGGGCATTATTCTGCTAAATTGCAGGTAAGATTTATGGAACTTCTTCAGTGACTTCACAGAATGACCCCGAACAAATGTGTGAAGTTTCAAATGAATACCTGTAGTACAAATAAGTGATATGTAGATGTTGCACGTACTTCAACAAATGGTTTAAGAACAAAAAGGGGCATAATGCTGCTATATTGCAGGTCAGAGTTATGGAACTTGGTCAGTAACCTCAAAAAATTGCCCAAACACATGTGTGAAGTTTCAATTAAATACCTATAGTAGAATACATTATTGAGATGTTGCACCTTAACCGGTTTTTCTGAGTACAAAAAAGGGTCATCATTCTGCTAAATTGCAAGTCAAAGCTATGGAACTTGGTCAATGACCTCAAACAATGACCATGAACACATGTGTGAGGTTTGAATTATATACCCATTACCTGTAGCAGAAACAGGGACATGTAGATGTTGCCCGTTTACCATAACCATTTTTTTATACAAAAAGAGGCATAATTCTGCTATTATGCAGGTAAAAGTTATGAAACTTTGTGAGTGTTCTTGCACAATGACCCCGACCACATGTGTGAAGTTTCAATTGAACATGTGAAGTAGAAACAGTGATATAAAGAGGTTGCATGTTACCTTAACCAGAGCATTATGCCAACACCAAACTTCGGTTGAGTAGTATAGCTCAGATTATGGGGTGAACCTTCAAGCTAAAAACTTCCGTGTACTACACAGTTTTATTAACAATATTTTGGGTGTAACAATCTATTCCATTCGTAATCTAGATGGGTAACTTACAAACAATAGACTTGCGCTAGACTTTGGAATTACCCACTAATACAAAGGTAGAAACAAGGCCAGCTTTGTATGTACTGTCCTAGATTGGTGGGGTTTTCCGCACCAATTCCATAACTTACCTGTGATTCATTAAAACACAATCACTGCAACACAGCTGACTGTGGTCCTGACAGAAAGTTTTCAGTTTCTTCTCCTTGTGGACATCACATTTCAATAGCAAATCCTCCATTGTCTTTGAAAGAGGCCATTTATTTGCTTCCCCTCTTCCGTATTTGGAATGGTTTGCGTATAATTGATCATGTTGATAAATGCATTTTCCGCAAAAAAACTTAATACACCTTGCACAAAAATAATCAGCACTTTCTTCAATATTTTTACTTTCGCAAGCGTCACAAACATAGTCCTTCTCTAAATCTGAACTGTTATAAACTGAACCTACAGAAGTGGCCATTTTGCAATAGCTATTGTAAACTGTCCTTTGATTGAAAAGCTATATATTCACTACTATTATTATGATCCCTTCCCTGTGAATTGAATTAGTATTTATGAAGACACACACAATTTTAAGTTAGTATATTAATCCCTGCACTAAACCTCAACCTACCAAAAAATAGCTGAATTTTATTGACTGTTTACGCCCACAACCCTATTTCATTACACACTGAAGTACAAAGTCCACAGTCAAGTAAAGACCATGTTTATAATATTTGGTTCAACTTTTCTCTGATAACACAGGGACATACCATTTTCTGAAAATAGGGTCAAATATGATATTCAGTTTACATACTCGCTATTGAAATATGTTGATACAAATTGTCTGATTAGCCTTAAAGTTTATTAATTAGTCCATGATTGTACTATTCTCACTTGTACAACCCTGATTTGCACTTAATTTAAGATAAAAGTGTTTGGTACAGAGATAAACCTGTAGCTGAAACCATTTTTTTGGTGCAACAATTTAAGCTAGATGTTCCGATTTCCAACAGAGGAGGTGCCCCATGATTTTAACGTTAACAACCTTACTGTCCTTTATCCACCAGTTTTTGCGATTCAACTCGATTATTACCATGGTAACTATCTATTTAGTACGATAGATAAGATAAAAGTGGTCACTACAGAGATGATAAACCTGTCTCGAATCAACAAGTCAACTCACACCATGTAGTTTAATCTAGGCCTTTACAAACCACACTTAACACTCATCTGCATCTCAGAGTTTGTAGTCATGTGCATTGAGAAATAATTATGAGGTCTACATTAATTTCAATTTACTATTTTTAAGAACATGAGTTAATCTTTGTAATTAAACATATGGTTTGCAAAAATTGCCATTATAAACAACTGGAGTGTTCACTAGCTTTTCTTTTAATTTTACCTCGCGACCTAATTTAGGACCAAACTTTATCTAGTATCTAACTCAGCTGAGATATCATTTGGCAAACGTTCTTACACAGTTTCATTAAGATTAGGCTATAATGTGGCCTCTTTAGTTTTTACAAGCTTTACTTAAATTTGACCTAGTGACCACATTTTGACTTCACATGACCCAGTTTTGAACTTGATTGAGATATCATAGGGACACATTGTGCTCAGGAGAGCTAAAAATAAGATCAAGAGGACAATGATGACAATGAAGCGTTCATCTGAGTTCCATGCACAACAGTTGTTGAAGACTTGATTTTGTGACATAATATTTGAGTACCCACTTGACCCAGATTCAAGCATGGCCTTGATATTGTCAAGAAGAACATTCTGACCAAGTTTCATGAAGATTGAGACATAAATGTGGCTTCTAGAGCAGTAAAATGGGTTTACAAAGATTTCACCTAGTGACCTAAGTTATTGAAAGACATGACCCAGATTTGAACTCTGTAAAGATAAACATTCTGACCAGGTTTCATCAAGATTTTTTCTAAAATATGACCAGGTTACCTTGTTGTTGGATGCATGTGAACCAGATTCTAACCCATTGTAGTAATTGTAACCATAAACAGTCTTACTAAGTTTCATTGAGATAGGGCCATACATGTGGCCTTAACAATGGTAACAAAGTTTTTCTAAGATTTTAACTGGTACCTAAATTTTGGACGCAAGTGACCCAGATTCCAACTCAGCCTTTTGTTAGTTAAGATAAATTATTCTGACCAAGTTTCATCAATATTGGATAAACAAGAGGGCCATGATGGCCCTTGATTGCCCACCTGAACCTGACTTGGAACATGTGAACAACGTTTTTCAACCTTGACCTGGTGACCTAAATTTTGTCCCAACATGACCCAAATGTTAAACTTTGCCTAAATATTGCTCTAACAAACTTCCTCCTAAAGTATCATCATTTTTGAATCAAACATTATGGGCACTTGAGTGTTTACAAGGTTTTTGTAAGATTTGGACCTCGTGACCAAGATTTTGACCCCACATGGCCCAATGTCAAACTTTGTCTAGATATCATCAAGAAAAACATCCTGATCAAGTATCATCATTATTGGACCAAAACTATGGTGTGTTTACATAATGTGCCCATAATGTTTGATTCAATAATGATGATACTCTACAGGGATAAAAAAGTTTGGCTAAGATATGCCCTTGTAACCTAGTTTTTTGATCTGGCATATAATAAAAACCAGCTTAGATATTGTCAGAATAAACATTTTGACCAAGTTTCATCAATACTGAGTCATAAATATGGCCTCAACAGTAGTAACAAGGTTTTTTTCTAAGTTTTGACCTGGTGACCTAGTTTTGGGATCAACTTTACCCAGATTCAAATTGGGACTAGATATGGTGAAGATAAACATTCTTACCAAGTTTCATCAAGATGGAGTCATAAATGTGGTCTCCAAAGTAATAACAATGTTTTTCTAAGATTTGACCTGGTCACCTAGTTTTTGTACATGCGTGATACAGATTTCAACTTGGCATAGATATTTCTTAAGATAAACATTCTGAGCAAGTTTCATCAAGATTGGTTGAAAAAAAATGTGGCCTAGTGCGATATTAAGCTAAAGAGGACAAAGGCTGATCATTAAAGCTCGCCATTAGGTCATCTCGCTCAGGTGAGGTTTAAATGTTACCTTAAAGTTTGCTGTTTCTTTTAATGCCCCCTTCTTCGAAGAAGAGGGGGTATATTGTTTTTGGCCTGTCTCTCTATCTGTCTGTCATTGTATGTGTGTGTCTGTATGTCCCAAAACTTTAACCTTGGTCATAACGTTTGCAATATTAAACACAGCAACTTCATACTTGGCATGCATGTGTATCTCATGGAGCTGCACATTTTGAGTGGTGAAAGGTCAAGGTCATCCTTCAAGGTCAAAGGTCAAATATATGGGTCAAAATCGCTCAAAAGTGGGCATAGTGTTTGACAAACACATCTCTTGTTTGACTTCCTATAGCAGAATTGTCTTTCACTGCCTTCACAATTGAATGGCGCTGGATTTAGTTAACCATTTCAAAATTCGTATGAGAATGGTGTTTTGTTAATGCCAAAAACTTCAAAGTTTTTAATATTGTGAATTTGTTATTTTGCCTCTTTTAATAGTAACATTGTGCATTACCATTATTTTTTTTAGAAGAGACTTTCAAAATATGTATCCAGTCATTGTAGATTAAAATATCCGGTTATATAATCATTTGTAGACACCAATACGTATCATTATGACTTAAGATTAATCTTCGATACTGCTGGTGATATTGTAAAACATGTATGCCACCCCCCCCCCCCAACTTGAAGCTAAGTTGTCCCTGTGACCTTGACCGTAGATATCTTGGTTTGAAAATCATAAGGGGTCATTCTTTGTCAAGGCTACTGGTAACCACTATACTTATTCATATGATCGAGATATTTTTCAATTTCATGATACATTTTTAATAGTAACATTGTGTATTACCATTTTAGAAGAGACTTTCAAAATATGTATCTAGTCATTGTAGATTAAAATATCCGGTTATATTATCATTTTTAGACACCAATACGTATCAAAATGACTTAAGATAAATCTTTGATACTGCTGGTGTTTTTATAAAACATGTATGCCCCCCCCCCCCCCCCAACTTGAAGCTAAGTTGTTCTTATTTCATCCCAACTAACAAGCATATCAATTTAGAACATTGAAGCTCATGTGACCCTGACCTTTGATGTGCTGACCTGAAAATCGAATGTGTCTTCTTTTTTTTCCATGTAACCACTGCACCAATGTGCATGATCGCTTCCTAAAAAAATAGTGACAAATGAATTTCTCTGTGACCTTGAACTTCGACTAGAAGACCTCAAAATCAAATGGCGTCTTCTTTTCCTCAGACGTAACCACTATATCAATTATTGGTATCTGAGTTCTACACATTCTCAAGATATCTTGCAGAAACAAATTTACTTTGACAAGTCCCTGTGACCTTGATCTTTGATCTGTTGACCTAAAATTGATAGACGTCTTCATAAACTTCCAAGTAACCATCATACCAATTTGCATGATTGCAGTTCAAAGTGTTCTCTAGATGTTGCACGGAGATGTAAGGTTTACAGACTGATGGACCCATCAACAGACAGACCGTCAACTGCGAAGAATATACCCCACTTCTTCAAAGGGGGGCATGAAAATATTTTATTTACCAATAAAATGATGAATGATGATGATAATTATTGATAGTTTTACAATCATAGAATTGAATGAAAATATTGTAAAAGAGAAATGTTTTTTTTTTTAATTGACTTGTTTGTTTTTCCTGCCAGGTTGTTAGGTTTTCAAAGCTGCACATAGCATCAAGTTGGTATGGCCTTACTAGTAGTTATGTCATTTGTCGATGGTTTTGCACCACGGAGTTGTTGTTGATGGATTTTAATTGTTATGCCCCCAGAGAGCGGGAGGCATTAATTATTGCACTTGTCCGTCCATACCTTCTATAGTATGTCCCAACGCTTAATGTGAAGAGGATCTTAAAGGAAGGAATTTTGGCTGCGACCAGTTTTTGCAGAATTATGGCCTTTTGTCTGTTTTTCCACCGTAGAATATCTAGTCCCCTGATCGAAGAGTTGATGAATAAAAGGCCTTTAGAGTTATAACAAGCTAAAATCTGTTTTTTTCTATTATTTGACCTGGTGAACTAGTGTTTGGACGCATGTGATCCAGATTCGAAATTCGGCCTGGATATTATTCTGATTAACATTCTGACCAAGTTTCATAAAAAATGAGTCAATAATGTGGCGTCTATAGAGTGACGACAATTGTTTTCTTAGATTTGACCCGGTGAACTAGTTTTTGGATGCACCCGATACAGATTCGACCTAGATGATGTCAAGATTAAATTTCGTATTAAGTTTCATTGAAATTGGATACAAATTTGGCCTCTACACTTGGAGACTTTTCTAACGCATCACTTTTCAAACATGAATATCTCAGTTATGAGTTAAGATTTTTATTTTAAATGTGATCATTTGACTAAATTCTGAGCAAGCTCACGATAAAATCATTCATCCGTGAAGATTGGACGCTTAAGCACGTGGGGTATGTATAGTTGCATCCTTTTGCACGTAGAAATGGTGAAATGCAATAATACTCAAAATGTATTTCATTTTCATCATTTTAGGTGGATTTTTACATCAGTATTACATAAAACTAGTTAAAAAAAAATGAATCCCTCATATGAATATTCAGGAGCTCAACCGCGCATTTTGGCAAATTGCAGGTTACATGCAAGTGTATTGGAGACTTTTCTAACGCAACACTTTTCAAACTTGAATATCTCACTTATAAGTAAAGAGTTTCATTTAAAAGTGTGTTCAAGAGATAAAAGTTGATGAGGCACGATGGACATTTTTATTATTATTATCAACCCAGTAAATTGTTGTTGAGAACAAAATATGGTTACTAAGACAATAGCTTATTAGATGAGATAACACGCCTTTAAAACATTTGTAACATTGTGTGAGCAGTAGTTAACGATTTCTTTTCACACTCCATGTGGCACTTTAATTCAAATAATTCCATTTGTTCTGATTCATAGATCTTATAACAACGCCATGATCATAGAAATCAGCAGCAATTAGCGTATATTTCTAAAAAAAAGGTCTGATCCACAAAAGGGCAAATATTATTCAAGTGGTAAAATAAACGTTGGTAAGCTATATTTTGACTACACTCAATATGTATGCCTGAGGTATGTTAAATTTGCAAAGAAACGCTTCCAACTAATAGTAACATTTTAATGATTTTCAGAGTATTGTTCTAAGAATATGAGTCGTGTTCTGAGAAAACTGGGCCTAATGCATGTGCGTTAAGTGTCATTCCAGATTAGCCTGTGTAGTCCGCACAGGCTAATCAGGCACGACACTTTCCGCCTCAATTGGATTTTTGCTTAGAAGAGACTTCATTCAAACGAAAAATGTCATAAAAGCGGTAAGTGTCGTCGCTGATTAGCCTGCGCGAACTGCACAGGCTAATCTGGGACGACACTTTACGCACATGCATTATGCCCAGTTTTCTCAGAACACGACACGTATTATAACTCCAATACGTTACCAAAGGCACACATACGTAAATGGCACATATACCGAATACTATAAGTTTCATTTAACAAAACTTATCTCTAAAATATTACTTATTAATAATGAAACCAATTTTTATCAGAATATTATTATAAATAATCAAATATAAAAATATTCACTTCACATAAAACCAGTACATTTATTACTGTATAATAATTATGCCATTAATTTTGTTTTGTAACAAATATTTGTTTTGTAACAAATATTTGTTTTGTAACAAACAACACCTTAACACAGGCTTAAACAAGTGTTTGTTTGCCATTACCTACCCACATGTTGCTGGTAATGGCGAGGTAGGTAAACAAGTCTTTTTTGCAAACATAACTGCATCCTCATTTTTTTAAATTTTGAAAGGATAGTCTATGACACACATAACAAGGCAGTTCAGATTTATAGTTATCATACATGCTTGTTTTAAATGGGACAATCTTTATAGAATAATCAAAACTTCTATTCAAAATAAAGTTTATTCTATTATTAATTGTTAATTACAAAAGCTAAACTGTATGAATGTTTTTATCTTACCATCAACTTCTGTAATTAAATGTGCCATTCAAAAACAAAAGGGCGATGGGCCCTAAGGCGCTCACCTGAAACCCAAAGGAATTAAACTATTCTGAGGTGGAGTTAAGAATAATAAAAGTAATGAAACATAAATATTTAATTTCTTGGCATATTTTTATTTTCAAACTCTTCTGAGATATCATTTGAACAAATGTTTTGACCAAGTTTCAGGAAGATTGGACAAAAAATGCCACATTTTAGAGTGTGAATAAGCTTTTTCTTAAATTTGACCAAGTCACCTTGTTTTTGACCTCGCGTGACCAAGTTTCAAATTCCGCTGAGATTTCATTGAGACAAATGCTCTCACCAAGTTTCAAGAAGATTGGAAAATAAGTAAGACCAATAAAGCTTCACTAAAGCCATGTAAGGAAAACTGCCCCGCCCCCTGGCGACCATGTTTTATAACAACTGGTACCATTTTTGAACTCTGCCTACATATCATTAGAAAAATGTCCTGACCAAGTTTCATGAATATTGGACTCAATATGTGACTTCAAGGGTGTTCACATAGCCATAGTTTTCACTATAGCCATATTAGGAAAACTGTCCCGCCCCCTGGCAGCCATGTTTTTTCATGAACCGGAACAATTTTCGAAATCAAGTGAGACATCATTAGAGCAAATGTTCTGATCAAGTTTCATGAAGATGTGACTTCTTGAGTGATAAAAAGCTTTTTCTTTATTTTGACCTATCGACCTAGTTTCAACCTTGGCAAAGATATCATTGGAACACTTGTTCTGATCAAGTTTCATGAAGATTGGATAGTAAATGGGTTCACAAGGTCAATGTTGACGACGCATGATGGACAAAAGGCGATCAGAAAAGCTCACCAAGCACGCTTTGCTCAGGTGAGCTTAAAACTAAATAACATTTATAACCGTGTTTATATCAACCTTATTGTTTTTTTCCAATGGAAGGGCTATTTCAATTCCATAACATTGATTTTAATGTCATTATCTTGTCCCACAATGATGTGGCGAAGGTTGGTGTTGCAGCAGATAGACATTGGAAACCTCAATTCATCTTTCCTTGAAGCCAGAGTTGCCACTTTCTTTCTCCCCTCATGATCCACCTGAATGACAGATTGGGATGTGCATCCGCAGACTAGCACTTGCCCTGAAGGTGTAACATGCACACCCCATGGCTGCTGTAGATCAGGGTCCGTGAAGATGGATATCAGGGTGCCATCTGAAGCAAGAGTGATGAGCTTGTGCTGCTGCATGTTGGTGACATAGATCCTGTCCCCAGCTGGACTCACTGCACATTTAAACACTGCAAACATGAATTATAT
>VMBQ01004488.1:46763-58804 GCA_007657795.1 Dreissena rostriformis
TTGTCTAAAAAATAATTTTTAAGAATGTTCATTGGTGGTTACAAATATCAATAATAAGGATCATCTTTCATTTGTTTAAAAAAAGGTACTAGTACATTAACCTGAATAACAGTTTTCTTGATCCTCATACAGCTTTCTCACAAGTGATCCAGTCAGAGTGTAGTGGTAAAGGGCAGTGCCAGAGGTGATATATAACGCTCCCTGATGGTGGGCAATACCATCAGCAATATGTGGTAACCTGAACTGCCTCCCAATCACCAACTGCCCATTGGTCACAGAGATAAACTGTACATGTTTATAAACAGGTTTATTAACAATCACAGCCACCTCATTGGACGTGATTTGGCAAACGTCATTTGGATCCCCAGACAAATCACAGTGACTGGACACATTGTAATGCTCGTCCAACAGCTTCACTTTGCTGAAAGTTGTGTCTGTAAATATGACCTGGCCACTACGAAGGAAGCACATGCCACTGACGTGGCATCTCTTTTCTGTGTCATTCAATATTCTCACAATGTTCCCCAACGTCCTCCTCACAGTCATTGCTTGGTCTGGATTTATCTTGAGTGTGGGTGACTGCATACTGTCTGTACTCCCTAGACTTGCCTGTTGAGACAGGTACTTCTCAATGTCAATGTTTGCCTTGAATATTATTGAACTCTGCACCTCCATAGGGTTCTCCTTCAGAAATGACTTACAATGTTGTATTTTGTCTAGACATTTTCTGCTGGCTATGAACTCAGTTTCTTTGTTGCTCTTATCACAAAGAACATCTATAGCTTCACTGAGTTGTTTCAGTTCTTCATCCAGTCTTCTGCAGTTGTCAACATCATTCTTGAGTGAGGTTTGCAATGTGGTCCTAATTTCATCCAGTTCTTTCAAGGTTGCATTTTCTAGTTCATCTAAAGCAGCATTTAATTTCTTTCGAATGTTTCTGATTTCTTGCAGTTTTTCACTATGTGATACCTCCACGGACTGAATACTGGCCCCTCGTGCACTCTGTAACTTTTTCAATTCATCAAGAATAGTTTGAAGATTGATTGACAACTGCCGCATATCATATTCCGTCTTTTTTACTGTCTCAGATACTAGAGTCACATTGGTGCACTTTCTGCAAATAAATCATTATTACCACATGTATAATTGATAATGTTTTAACACATATAAAATATTTATCGGAGTTATGGAACTTGGTCAATGAACTCAAATAATGATGCTGAACACATGAGTTCACTTTCAATTGATTACCTATTAGAAACATTGATATGCAGATGTTGCCCGTTTAACTTACCCAATTTCTTTAGTACAAAAAGGGGCATCATTCTGTTATTATGCAAGTTAGATTATGGAACTTGGTTAGTGACTGCATACAATGACCCAAAAGCATGTTTGGAGTTTCAATTGAACACCTGTAGAAGAAACGGTAATATGGAGAGGTTGCACGTTTATCTTAACCAGAGCATTACACTGACGACAACATCAACATTTGGTAGAGTTGTAAAGCTCACACTATTAAGTAAAGACATGTAGTCAAGCTAAAAACATATTAAGTATACTTCACAGTAAACAGTTTTATAAACAAGATTTTGAAAGCAATGGTGAGCAATATAATCTCCTACCAATCAAAATCTTTATCAATTTAAGATTGGGCATAACAAATCTGATCCATTTCGTAATGTAGATTGCTTCAAACATTAAAACAAAATCAACAATCCTAGACTTAGAAATACCCACTAATACAAAGGTAAAAACAAGGCTGACCTATTTTATGCATCAATGGTAAAATAATTCAAATTAAAACTATTGATATGGTATGTGATTTTGAAAGGATTTTAAATAAGCCATGTAACTTACCTGTGATTAAGTAAAACACAATCACTGCAACATAGCTGACTGTGGTCTTGACAGAAAGTTGTCAGATTCTCCTCATTGTGGACATCACATTTCAGTAGCAAATCTTCCATTGTCTTTGGAAGAGGCCATTTATTTGTTTGTCCTCTTCCATATTTGTCATGGTTTGCATATAATTGATCATGCTGATGAATGCATTTTTCGCAAAACAACTTAATACACGGTGCACAAAAATAATCAGCACTTTCTTCAATATTTTTACTTTTGCAAGCATGACAAACGTAGTCCTTCACTAAATCTGAACTGTTATAAACTGAACTTAAAGAAGTTCCCATTTCGCAGTATTTATGAAAACACAAACAGTTTTTAGTTAGTAAATTTACTCATGTACTGAACTTCAACCTATCAATAGCTCAATTATACTGATTGTTGAAGCCCACAAACCTATCACAATACTCACTAAAGTACAAAGTCCACAGTCAAGTAAAGATAATGTATATAATATTTGGCTTAAAGTTTCTCTGATAACACAGGGACAAACCATTTTCCGAAAATAGGGTGAAACATAATAGTCAGATAACATGCATGCTTCTGTCATTGGTTTATTAAATTCTTCGCTTTATCTAAAGTTTATTAATAAGTCCATGATTTAACAGTTCTCACTTGCATTATTACCAACTGTTCTCTTCAGAACTGATTTGACAAACTTTCAAACATAAGAAACCTTGAATTGCACTTACTTTAAGATAAAAGTGTTCACTACTGAGATAAACCTGATAAACATGTCTCATATCAACAAGTCAACTCACACCATGTAGTTTAATCTAGGCCTTTTCAAAACCACATTGAATACATATCTGCATCTCATCGTTTGAAGTCAATATGAATTGTGAAATAATTATGAGGTCTACAATAAATTTCACTTCAATATTTTGAAGAAAATAAATAAAACTTTGGAAATAAACCTACAGTTTGCAAATATTGCCATTATAAAAAACTGGAGTGTTCACTAGCCTCATTTAATTTTACCTAATTTATTATACAATTTGAACCAGAACTCGGCTGAGATATCTTTTGGACAAATGTTCTAATCAAGTTTCATAAAAGTTGGGCAATAAATGTGGCCCCTTAGTCTTCACAAGCTTTTTCTTTAATTCGGCTGATTGACCTAGTTTTGACACCACATGACCTTGTTTCGAACTAAACTGAGATATCCTTAGGGCGCTTTGTGCTAAGGTGAGCTTAAAATAATCATGACAAGAGGGCCATGATGGTCCTGAAGCGCTTATCTGAGTTCAAGGTACACCAGTTGTTGAAGTCTTTACCTTTTGACATATTTGTGTCCCCACTTGACCCAGATTCAAACATGGCCTTAATAATGTCAAGAAGAACATTCTGACCAGTTATCACATAGATTGAGACATAAATATGGCTTGAGTGGTAAAATGGGTTTTCTAAGATTTGACCTAGTGACCTAATTTTTAAAAACACATTACCAAGATTCCAACTCTGCCAAGATATTGTCAAGATAAACATTCTGACCAAGTTTTATCAAGATTTTTTTTCTTAATTAAGACTTGGTGACCAAGTTTTTGGATGCACGTGAACCAGACTCTAACTCTGCCTAGTAATTGCCATGATAAACATTGTTACCATGTTTCATTGAGATTGATTTTTTTCTACACAAGTGACCCAAATTCCAACTCAGCCTAGATATTGACAAATTATTCTGACCAAGTTTAATCAAGATTGTATAAAAAATCAGGTCTCTTAATTGGTATTATAAACAAGCTGAACGTTGACAACACACAATACATGACACCAGACATAGACTGATCCCAAAAGCTCAGCATGAGCACTTCGTGGTCAGGTGAGCTAAACATGACAGGATTAGGAGACTGTTTTATTTATCATAGCTTTCATTCTATTTGATGAAAATAGGTTAAAGGGTGCGGTACTTCGCTGTGCCGATAAGAAAACCGCTTTGTGTGTGTGTCATCTTAAACAGGAAATACAATTCATGCTTCACCAACAAGATAATGGTATAAAATAATCCGAAATATAATGTGAATATAAGGACTGAAATTTATTTTAGCTGCTTCATGCGATTATTAACACAATCGTCAACCTGTCAATTCATCCATGAAGCCATAGCATGCATCATGAAATTGCCAATTTGACCATTGCGTTCATAATCGCATGCATGCAACCAAAATTAAATCAAATTGTGAACACAACAGGTTTATAAAAATGATGGACAGACACACAATTCAACTTTACGTGACAGATCAAGGTTTGGCTACTTACTACTCACTGCAATCATTTAAGAATTCATTTGCAGCCATTGAAAATCACAAACATTACCATGTGCGCTTTTGAATTTTACAAACAAAATACATGTGCCGTCCATTTACGATGATTTAATAATATTGTAGACATTCGGTAATTTAAATATGATTAACATGAATACATCATTATAAACTATTCATCTTACCCACACAATTGGGGAGCATAAAAAATACTGATAAAAAAATAACAGGCAACAAAACATCATTATTTTTATTTAACAGTATTGTAAGCAATAACATATTACTGATGTAACATTTAGACAGGGTTAAATGTACATATACATAAAATTTCATTCCATTGAAATTATACTCTCAAACAGTAGCTGGAATAAAAGTCTAAATAGAACAGCAGAAGAACTGGTAATTCCATAAACATGCCTGTTATTTGTATTCCAAAACATTAATTTTTATGAACACATGTTTACAAATCTTGAAAATCTACACAATACCAAGAACACAATACCAAATTAAAATGTTGTCTTATTTCCTGACTGCCTTTGTGGCTGGGTTCTACAGAAGACAATCTCAACATATTTTTTTTATCATTTATAGCCTGCCAATATTAATCTGACACTTCATGAATACATTTAAGAACCAGTATGATAAATACATAAACTTTCGTACAGGAATTTGGTTAAATAGATACAATAATCCCCCATTTACAGTATTATTGTCATGTATCTTATGAAATATTTGCCCAAACAAAACATAGTAAGAATATAGGACACAATTCAAACCTGTAATAAATCCTCATGAAATTTATAAGTATCAGGTAAATGCTGGTGAGCTAAAATTATTCCCCCCCCCCCTCCCCACTGTTTGCAAATCATCTACCGACAAAAGTTCAGCTTTGCACATGCATGTATTTTGTCATCAAGTGGCATCCTCATTTGATGTCTTTGATTTTTTCGGACTGCCCTCGGAGTTGTCTCCCTTGGCCTCCGGTTTCCGTTTCAAGGCCTTCAGTTTGCGTGTCTGCAGTTTGCCGAGATCCTGTTTCTCCATGTGGATTCTGCCAAGCTTGGAACCAAATGCATCCTTTGAGATGTTCTTTTTCTTCTTAATCTGAAAATATAAATTAAGGCATTAGAGTTTGCACTCGTTAACGTTACTCTTACAAACTCCATCTAGATTACCATAATTATCCAAATACCGATGAAATTCTTCATTGGATAATAATGATAAGAGCATCAAATTGTTATTTTTAGAAATTAAAAAGTTGTCGACCGCAGGCCTTTTTGCTGAGTGGCATATACAAATCAGTCATTTCATTTTATGACAATCCTCTGTTTTAGTAAAACAATTCATAATTTCCTTTGTAAAGTTGTGTTTGTGAACTTTATTTAAGTGTCTAATAAGTCTCATTAAAGTATTTTCAATGGGCAACTCTTTCATTAATGAAACACATTCGGCATGGCAACTGATATATTTATTGAGAGGGGTTGGTCATACATTTAAAGATATATTCTTTAACAAAGGTCCATGTCAGAATAACCTATGCAAGTTTCACATGCTTATAAAAGCCACACTACAGGTAATGTGACAAAATTTCAGACATCAAATTGTTTTAATTGTCATTTTATAAGGAACAACATACTTCCTATTAAATAAAATGTGAAAAACATAATGAGTTTTTAACTGTAAAAAGATAAGTTTTAAGTATCATTTTATGGATAGGTGTGTTGGTATTTGACTATAATCTAAACAAAAGATTTTTGTTAAACGTAACCCCGCCCCCCCCCNAAAACAGAAGCTAGGACTCACTGTAGCCTCTTTAGGTTTCTTTAGACTTCTCTTGTAGAGATCGTCGGAGGCTATTTTCGTCCTGCGCATTGTGAAGTCCACAGACGGTCCCATTTCCTGCAGCTCCACACGAGGCACTCTACCCCCAGATTTCTTCAGCGCAATCCTGGAAAAGGGGACGACTTTCTGAAGTTATCTTAAGAATCAAAAACAATTTATTTTTGTGTCTACATGTGCAAAGTTACATAACACATGATATTGCCAACGATGCATAGACATTCTCTCAAGTTTATCACTTTTGTAACTTATCAATGACTTTTTATACTTATAATACTTATACTTATTATAATATATATATATTATAGTTTTATTCTATCCGAAAAGTTGTCAAAATAAACACATTTGTCACCATTTTAATTCTAAATTTTTAAGTAAATCTACATGTCTGTCTGCAACATGTCAAGCACATTTACAATGCTATTTACTTAAGGTTCATTGCACCTAAAGTCAGAGTTTTTAGCAGTTTGCGACGTTGTAATGACTTCTTTCTGGACGGAACTATTACTATTACTTTATGACATTTGCCGACCATTACCCGAGAACAACAATACAAGGATCAAACTTCCAACAACGAAAGGTACACACACCGTATCAATATCACCACTGTGACTTTTCTTTAACTTACAATTATCATTTACAAATTTTGCTTAACCAATTTGTAAAGCATAGGGACAACTCTAATGAAACATAATACGCCATGTTAACATTACAATCCAAAATTTAAAGAAGCATAAATGTTAAACACCCAAATAGATGAAAACTTAATTTTAGCATTTTTTTGTTTGCATAATATTTCATGTGTCTTATATTTGAGGAATGTGCAGAGCTTGTCATATGACTTTAGATATCGGTGTTTATAAAACTTCAAAATTCAGTCATAACTTAAGCTTGCCATATGACCTTTGAAATAAATGTTTATAAAACTCCAAAATTCAGTCATAACTTAAGCATGTCCTAAGATCTTTAATAATAGGGGCCCTAGGTACCTGTAATTCCTGACCAATATCTTGCCGTCTGCTGCAGTGACCAGTATGACGTGCTCCAGACCCTGCAGACGTACTCTTGTGATCACCTCACCTCGGAAAAAATCTGAAACAGTGAAATATAGAGATAATGATACTCAAAAAATATTATCAGGGGGGCAATCTGTGTTAACATATACTAGTCTTTTATAGGAAGTTTAAACTGGTTGAAGTACAATGGCACGTCTCATCTTGGACCAGTTTCAAGGTGGCCATTATATCAATTACACAAAGCCTAATCTGTTTTTCTCAAAATATTGTGTTTGTATTGATTTTAAGACCAATGATACGAGACAATATAGTGCAAGCATCCAGATCGCTATAATCCACAGTAACGTTGCCACAAAATCTACAGCCTTACCTATAAGGAGGTTTTTCAGTCTACTGTACTCCGGTGACGAGTCAAATTGTTCCCCAGCAAACATCAGACACGGCTTCGTTCCCAGCGCACATTTGGGGCCCTGTATATAACAAAAGCATTTGTATCAAGGGTTAATTTGAAGAACAGAAAATGGAGATGCAAAACAAGCAATGAAAAGGCCTTTTGAGGGGTGACCATACACTAGGCCCTTTAAGCAAGACCTTTTTCCCTTTGGAACACAGCCATAAGCTGATATAACTTATAATAAACTAGACATGTGTCCTTAGGACACAGATGCCTCCACATTCAATATTTGTTTCAATTCCACTTAAGTCACACAAGAGGGCCATGATGGACATAAAACACTCATCTGAGAACAGGTACTGCAATTGTCTAAAATTTGACCTAGTGACCTAGTTTTTTTATTTATTTTACACGACCCAGTTTTTCTAAGATTTGACCTGGTGACCTACATATGCAGTGGATCCTCAACAATTTGACTAACTTTGAAAGAGTCATCCCAGGCTCATTCCTGTGAAGTTTCATGAAAATCTGCCCAGCGGTTTAGAAGATATCCTTTGAAGCAAATGGTTGCAGGATGACACAACAAAGGAGGCCAGATAATCACCAACCACAACAGCTTTCAATGAGCACTTTGTACTAAGTTGAGGTAATAATTAAAGCCGCACATAATTATTACCTGTATGTCAAACATGGATTTGAAATCATCTATGCCGAGCTCTATCATATCCAAGATGTGATGATCAAACATGCGTCCTGCAATTGAAATTTGATTATCAAACATGCATCATACAATGGACATGTTATGATCAAACATGCGACCTGCAATGGACATTTCCCCACGTCAATAAACCTAGAAAACTGACGAAGCATGAAGACTGCCTTTAATGCAGCTTGTTTCCTCAATAAAGAGTGAAAAACAAATGTATGGTTTACATAATAAAACCACTACAGATAACAATTAAAGCCCTACTTCCCAAATAAAGATATGAAACTAAACTTTACAGATCAATATACATGTACACAAAGAAAAGCACTTTGAAATCTGTAGAAGTACAACGATTTGGTAACATTAAACATATAGTTTCTGTTCATGCTAAAGCAGGTGATGAGCATGAAGTAAATTAAAGTGCTCTCCCCTTTCAAGCAGTAGTACACTATGTATTACATTTAAACAAGCACCTCCAAACGTTAACATAATAAAAATGCATTTCTTACTAACAAAAAAGTTTTCAGTCAAATAAATGTTATTTACCTAGTTACAAAACTATAAAACTGATGCCCTTTTAAAATGCATTGAAATATTTCTTCTAGACCATAGTTTTATTTGCATTTTTATGCCTACTTAAAACATAAAACAATATGACAACTATGACATGAAAAGTAAGCATGAAAACAACAACAAATGGCTTTTAAGAAGTAAATTACACTTAATAAGACAGGAAACTGACGGGCACTTACCCACTACGATATTATTGGGCCGTTTTTTGGAGTGACTCCCAAATACAAACAATGATGAATCTGACTTCTGGGAGAAAAATTCCTGAAACGAGAAACCACGTCCAATCATGGAAAAAATAGGAACAAAACCAATGTCCGAAGAGATGCAAAATCATCCCTCCTTGATTTACATGTTGCAACTGTTCAACTGTAGTAACAATTATAAAACTGTTTTCATAAATAAAATTTGAAAGTTTCAATGTCTAATTTGGGAGCATGTGCGGTGACTGTATTGGAAATCTATTCTATTCAATGCAATTCGCCCTTATTAAAACCATTTAAACATGTTCTATTCAATGCAATTTGCCCTTATTAAAACCATTTAAACATGCATGGTAACAGTTATGACTTTAAAGAAATTGTGCAAAGAATACCCACCAGTAACTAAGACGATTAATAACATCCACTGGCTGACATAAAATCTATATTTTATTACTTTTTTTTATTTTGTCTTGCTGTGTTTTTTCGTAAACCATTTGCATCAAACAGAAAATGAGTATGTGTGTATACAAACCAATTGTGTTTCATCTTCAAAAGGTCGCATGATGTTTTTTCTGAAAAACAAACCGCATTGGATATTATATATCAATCATTCAAAACAAAATGTGCTTGAAACAATCTACGAAATTATACCACAAGTATGCAGTGAAATCTGTGAACGAGTCTGCTTATGATTATAACAGCAAATTACTTGTAGAAATGTTGTTGCCATAAAATCTTTATTGTACAAAATAACTCCTTCATTTTTGTTATGCATGTAAGAAAGACACACCTCAGTCCTGGAACACTAAAGAAAAATTGGATTTATTTGTACGTACCTTTTATACATAATGGCATTTCCTTTCTTCAATGTGTACTGAAAAAAAAAAAATATAAATTAAGTTACAATTCGTTGTTTCTTAAATACATAAGTGCAAAATGGGAACCCGCTGAATTGAACAGCGTTTTCAGGTGTGTCAACAGTCAAATCATTACACTGATAATTCCAAAAATACATTGGTTAAAGGCTTCATTCCCAATTAACATGGACATTGTCAGTGGACAGTACCAAACCTATGTCCCTGATGCACATTGTGGAACGAAACTGTACTAAGACACTTTAAAGTCTCAAATATCCATAAGCAATAGATCGTTCAAGCATGTTCTGACCTTATATTAATACAAGAACAAGAATAAATTAAACAATTTGTTTTTATACACATTATTTTAAATTATAAGTTTGACATCCTCTTCAAAGCTTTAAAACAATGTATCACAATTGCCAATCGGCTGAAAACAATGTTTTTTTTCCAAAAGTGACCGATATCAGTACCATTCCCAAAGTGGTGAAGAAAAACGCTGCATACATAAATATAACTTCATCTAATCTACTGGCATGAGTATATTGTTTGCCTCTGTAATAAATGCTCAATTCTTGTACTATCATGGACACAGAAATTTTGGAATACCGAATAAGCCTTAAGATTTTCAATTAATGTGTTTGATATGATAAGGATATGATGGTATGAAATATGAAATCACAGAAACATGTTCTTATAACTTTGACCCATTATTTGTTTGATTTTCGAAAAAAGGTAAATCATTGAATCCAACATTTTGGTTTCCTTACAAATTCTTTGAGAATCTGTGAAACAGTTTGACTTGTGTTGCCTCCCTTCACAAACATACACTGCTTGCAGTTCTCAAAAATCTTTGGTTCTCTGGACTCCAGGAATCTCTTACCCCTTTGGGTTTTGGGCTTTCTGTAATTGTCCACAAACCAATCGTACTGTTAGAAGTAGTAAATATTGCACATAAAACAGTAATAAGTATGAAGAAAGGGCAATAAATTTAAAAATAATATTAGTTAATATTACAAGAACATAAGCTTTTATCACAAATAATTTTCTTGGTCATGTGGTACTTCGAATGTTTACATAGAATCGTTTAACGCATACTTTCTTTATGGAATATATTACCACATATTAAAAAATTGTCATATTGTGAATATTTCCCTTTTAAAATATCATAGGGCTATCAATATAACAAGTGTACTTAGTATAATTTCGTAGTTGACATCGCGGAAATATGTGACATAACAGTATTTTCAAGAAATTATGTCATACAAATACCTTTAATAATAACAGCTGAAAGCCATAGACAAATGTATATATCATGACTAACCATACAATATAAATATTTGCAATACAAACAAAAATATCGCGGTACTTACACAACTCTTTGCATCACCATTCTGTCACACGTGTTGTTTACTGTAGGACTGCTTAGACGAGTAGCATTTGTGATGTGCACCTCAAACGAAAAGCGGCGTGAAAATGAGCGTGTGAATAATTAATAAAGAATCTGTATGTATTATCACTCCACGTTCGTTGTTTTATTTTTACCACGACTTGATTCGTCGTTTTTATTTCTAATTAGTTGAAAATAATAATGAATTCGACCTAATGTCTAAATGCACCTAAAATGATACCCTTTTGCTAATGGGTGGGGTAATGATTCTGGAAGAAAATCAGAATTTGCTAATCAAATGTTGGACAGCCGCCAACGCCGTTTTATGAATATCAGTGTCTAGCACAGATTTGTGTATTAGCATAACGATTTACTACTGTTATTAAATGATATGATTAACATTAAACATAATAAATATTCCAAAATGAATGTCAAGTCCAAGTGTAACTAACAACACCCCCTGTTTAATAAACCGTTTATTGCTAAAGCTTTCCCAATCCGCATGTATTAACGACACCCGTTTAATCCCAAGTTACTAAATAGTTTTTTCTTTACATCAAAGTCATCTAATTTGTTTGGTGAATCACTAATAGGGCTAGTCCAACTTGTTGACGCTCTCAAATATTAAGCTACTTTTTATATGGGTAATATTTGGAGCGTACAACGGGCGAAGGACTCAAAATGTGGTGGAAAGTTTTCCTTCTTTGTCTATATTGTTGCGCAAGGAATTTGGTGCGCAACATTCAAGCCCCGATATCAGACAGTTAATATCAACGGATTGCAATAATATTTACATACCTTTGTAGATAATTCATTTCTCGATAATGTTCCGTAAGAATTATGTAATGACACTTTCAATTTTGCACGCCTAGGCAATTTAAATCAACACACTATTCACATTTT
>VMBQ01004488.1:63271-79926 GCA_007657795.1 Dreissena rostriformis
TTAAGTGACCCGGATTTTTTACGTAAATACAATAAATCGTCTAACTGAGTTCAATAGGCGGACGTATGTAAGCGATGACGTCGACTCTTATTCGCATAGCCATATGTGTCTGTTAATTTGACTTCTACTGCTATGGTTAATGATTTATTCACATTTTAACGGTATTTGACACTGTACTTCAATATGTGCACAGAAATGCAAACATTTTCTAATTGTATTGTGTTTGCATGCAACTGTCTGTACACAGGGAGAATTTGACATTCACAGCTTTGTGCTGTGAGAAATACCCACAAAACCGACAACTACGGCTTTCAGTTGTGTTTCGTTGAGATGACAGCACCCTGCTTGTATAAAGTTAAGTTTCTATTTCTAGAACAAATATCTAGTCCTAACATTTATAACTATCCTTTGAATACATTATTTCTCTGTACATGTTTCAGCAGTCCAAAAATGACATGTCCCCCTTGCAAGTTTCAGCAGTCCCCAAATGACATGTCCCCCTTGCAAGTTTCAGCAGGCCCCAAATGACGTGTACCCCCTGTACGTCTTCGGGGGCAACTCGGCCCCGAGTGTGACCGAGGACGAGAATGATTGCATCAACTACCTTCTCAAAAAGCCTATGTCCCTGGACGATATGATCAACACGCTCCTTAATCGGTAGCTGACTAGAGCCATCAAAACAGGTATGGTCTTTCTATGCCATATACCGGGTATGGTATTTTATGCCATAGAACATGTGTATTCATTTAATGCCATGAAACTGGTATGGTCTTTCAATGCAATATATCATGTATGGTTTTTCAATGACATAGAACATGTATGGTCTTGCAATCCCATAGAACATATATTGCCCTTCGATGACATAGAACAGGTATGATCTTCCACTCATATAGACAGAGGTATGGGGCAGTCTAACAATGTCATAGAACATGTATGAAGATATTCATGAAATGTGATAGTAGCACGCATGGGGATATTCTTGCAATGTCATAGAAACATGTATGAAGATGATCGTGCAATGCCATAAGTACAGAGATACACATTTATATAAATGATCTTCAAATCTCATATAAACATGTATGAAGATATTTGGGAATGTCATAGAAACAAATATGGAGACATTCTTGCAATATCATAGAAACTGTTATGAATATCGTTGCAGTGTCCGATTAACTGGTATGCGATATTCTTCCTATGCCATAGAACCAGATATGAGTCCAACAATGTCAAAGAAACAGTTATGGTATAGTCTTGAGACTGACCGTATTATGAACTATATCCGCAACTATATACGGAACAGGCCCATCATCTGGACGATATTACAATCGTTCTCGGTGATTGTTTTGCTTTGTTCTTCTTTGCAATCACGATGCGTATTAATTCTTAAAAAGGACGATAGAAACATGCATGCATTATGTCCATTTTGGTTTGTATTTGTGGTGTGTTCATAGATTATAATAACAATGCGTACATGACTCTTCGTCACCTATGTACTTCGACCGTGATTGTAACCTTTCATATCACAAAGGGTGACTGGTACCTGGTAATTAACGTAATGTTAATTGAAGCAACTGTAGAAATGAAAATATAGATGGCTAGAAATATCATCCCTTTGACCGGTTATTTACCCTATGCCCATTATTGTAAATTGATAAAACAAATGGCATTGTATATAAATGACAATGTGCGAATAGTTATAAGCTTGACAGCAAGCATGGTGAGTATACAGGGTTTGAGTGTACGGGTAATGATGATGGAAATGTGAAATGTTATATTGATATTGTAGAGAAGGCTTGTGTGTTTTTAACAGACAATACAAATTTGTAACTTATGACAGACTAGGGCTTTGACTATGTTTAATTGCTATATTTCATTTATAGTCATATACAATTGTTGTTTAAAGTATGTCGGTAATGATAGACAGCATTGATAATTGAAAAATGTATATAAGAACAAACACATGGCTGACACAGAACGGGCAGTGGATAGAACCACCAAATGGGTCGAAACTTCGGCAGCTATTGTCAAATAAATAAAAATAGGCGTGGCGAGCGTAAACAAATAAAATTAATGAGTGTCAAAGAACTTGTGCGAAAATTAAATGATATTGATATAATAAGACATTATTTTGTTGGGTGAAACATGGAGCAATATCAAAAGTGAAAACGTTAAACATTAAACACTTTAGAAGTACTCATTTTTATGGACACAAATCGTATGGTTGAAAAAGATCGACAAACCGGAGGTATTCCTGTTTATTATAAAACCGCATTTAAAGATAAAGCATCAATTGTAAAAGTAAATGATTGTTGCATATTATTTAAGTAAGATAAAACATGTATTTATCATACTTACATTCCACCATCCAAGTCACAAGTCTCAAAAGATCAAGATTTTTTTCCCGAAGAAATTGAGACTCAAATACAACAATATTTCATCTTATGATATACTTTTATTGTAGTAGCAATAAATTGAAGCATTCTTTACAATAAAACAATAAACATTTAGATGATAATTACAGCGTGAATACAAATTCAAATGAACCAAATTGTGGACACATTCCGACACAACTGATTGGAGATCATACTATTGACTGTCAAGGCCAAGCATGAATCCCCCTTTGCAAATCAACCAACCATACCATTTTCTAACGGCGGTTTGCCCAGAGGTTGGGTATTAACCCTTTCACCTCATCAAGTGGTCTTAGCGTAACCAACTTCACCACGAAACGTTTCATTCGGATGTCATTCATCCATTGGACATACTTGATTTAACCGAATTCTCGGGTCATGCTGCACTTTAATTTAGTTTCTTCACAGTAAACAACAGTGAAAGTACAAAGCAAACAAGGATACAACTCAACAATAATAATATTTGATAATACAAATCACACACATTTAATGTATTGATAGATGAAAATATACAAGTATTAGATATTTATGTTAATACTCAAATTGACATTCAAATGCAATATTTGCATGACAAAAGCGTTTAGGTATTTGGAAAAGTATAAACAATAATTAACAATACACAATCGCATCCAAAAGTGCTAGAAAGGTTTGATAATACTTGTAAAACATTAAATGGAACTTCCGTTACGCAAATATTTCACTTTGAAAAGAATAATTCAACACAAAAATACAAAAATGTATACATTATAAAACAATAAACAATGATATTCGTAGACAAGCAAAATATAGATATATGATAAATAGAAGAACGCACCTGTAAAACATTGCTTAAGCACAGTTTAAGACGTTTTGGAAACACTAAATGCTTTAAACCTTATAAAAAATACAGATCAATACAAACTGAATGAAATGTTCAACATTTTAATTACTTAATTGGACATGATTCCTATGATAATATAGACAAAAATGAACCGACACACAAGTTTTATTTTTACTTTATATGGTGAACCGTTCAAAAGCGTAACATCCATCAAATATTTGGGTGTAACTTTATTTAAGAATACATATATTTAAAAAAAACATAATGTTTTGATCTACAACTTTGGAACCAACTCCCAAATAATTAATATGTCGGGTCGAAAACTCAATAATTTTAATCGTTATGTTTTAACGTCTAAACAGTCTTACAGCTTCAAACTAGATGAAGTCATATTATTCAATTTGTATTTTGTACATTCTGACTATGTCGCTTATTGCATGTTAAACGCTTGCATTTTTACAAACTCTAAAAAGATGAGATGTCTGTTCGAATTTGTGTTACTTAATAAGAGAGCTTACCAATACGATGATATTGAGTCTATTATATATATTGACCAACAGTAGTGTTATGGAAACGTGCTTGTGAAAGACACAGAGTTAAACATTTACAAAATAATGTGATATATTAAAGTTATTTGAACCAGTAAGAGAGTTCGTTAAATGAACGAACCAAGTTCATCATGTAACACGTGGCATTTCTTTGTTTTCTTGGATATTTTCTCACCTTCGGGAGTAAACAACGTGCACCATTTAGCATGTTTTTCATTACTGGTCATGTCACTTTATTTGCAATTTGTATGATG
The DNA here is from genome assembly GCA_007657795.1 of Dreissena rostriformis. Lineage (NCBI taxonomy): Eukaryota > Metazoa > Mollusca > Bivalvia > Myida > Dreissenidae > Dreissena > Dreissena rostriformis. The sequence continues at coordinate 67,305 of VMBQ01004488.1, forward strand.
ACATAATAATAACAAATGCAAAACAAAACATATGGAATTACATGTTTGATTTGTTTTGTGAGCTCTTATAATAATAATTTAATTTGTTTTTAGACCAGTGAATACAATTAAATACAAACACATGGAATATGTACTTACAAGCATTTAAAATACACTATTAATTTTCAATTTCTAGTAACAAGTAAACAAATATAGTGAAGTCAAATATAATACAATAACAAAATTGCTAAATTATTTAAAGTTTAAGCATCTTTTTTCAAACCTTCGGCAGTTACAAATGGTATATATTTCGTGTTCAATATACAAACTTATATTACATGATTCTATTTCTTTGTAATTTCTAGGACGATATGTTCTAAAAATAAGCGTATGTGTTGTTCGTATCATCGAGCGTAATGCAGTCTGCACAAAACTTGAACTGGTCCTGGAACATAAGCATTTTTTAACTTCAAATAATTGTTTAATCGAATCACACAATGAGTCATTATGCAAACAAAAAACGGTAAAGCTACAAAACAGTTGCGAATGTGATGTAGTAAAACGATTATATAAATATTTGTTAAGTTTGCGCTTTATTTATGAACCTTTTTCTTACAGTTACGGGACCACCCGTATGGGGCCCCCTCTGTCTTGTCAGTCTTTCATGTTAAACGTGAATTGATCTCTATTATAAATAATACTTAAATACGACATATTGAGGAGTTTCGTTTGTGTTGCGTGTAGTATGTGTTATTAAAAATTCTACACAACTTACGAAGTTGGGTATAATCTGTTTTCGCCTTAGTCTCAGTTGTCTGATGACACGTGGTATGCTGACCTCACCATCAGTGTCCAAGTGTTCCAGGAGCGCCCACAGGACCACGAACAGACCGCTCTTGTCGGCGCCGTTACTGTTGATACAAGACATGCAATCGTTTTATGAGTAATTTAAATGAGTGGTAAATTTCAAAACTATAGCTACATTATTTAACATATTTATTCATATTCTGACATAGGCCTTAGTACTAGTTAACAGCTGAAGGTGAACGTTAAATTGCATGAATATGGGAATATAGTCAATACAATATATGTCAGGCAATTCTAAAAAAATACACCGGTGTCGCAAATCAGCACCCTTTTATAAAGATGTTCCAAATACCAGCTGCATATATCAAGCAACTCAATTGATACACAAAGATATAATATTGCATTTTAAATATTAATTGGGCTCAAGAAAATAGATTTTTATGTAAACCTTGTAAATCGCATGCACAGAAGAAACGGATGTTCTTGTGTGCTATCTATCAAAATGGTTTGACAAAGTTTAAATGGGGATAGACAGAGTACATTAGAAAAAAGTATTTCAAAGTCCGTATTCCTTCTTTGTTGAAACTATATACTAGTTTGGTTATTAATATTTTAACTTGATCTAAAGCAAATCAACTCATACTTTTAATTTTGCCGCGAACATGGTGCGAATTAAAAAACAAAAAAACATTTTATATCAGATTTGTGTGTAACTACGCACTTAGACAGTACGCATTACATTAAGAAACTAAATATAGTCATACTTCTCAACATACCATACCTATTGTAACGTAGTTCAATACGAATTTCACATGCACAGGTTCATAACCTTATAAAACTTACATGTACGTGTTAATTATATACGTAAAAATGTGTAAGAGAACTTCCTTAGATAAAGTAGGAATACAGTCAGACGGATAGACGCTATTGTAAAGCCTGCGTTTTCTCCTTCTACTGCATTTCATAGGTATAAACCGTTTAATTACTAAAAGCTTTGAATAATGTTATGTTTATGCACATTCATTTATGATAATGAATATATGTTTCATATTGAGTATGTGAAAGTGTGGGGTCAGTATGACGGAATACCATTATCCAATTATTTGTCATCATATACAACAACGTTATCTTATATATACATTATACACTAATTTGTAAACTAAAATGTACAAGTTCATATTTTAAAAAACTTAATTCAATGATAGGGTAAATTGGGAACACATGGATAAGTTAATTATCTTACAGACATTGGGCTAAGATGGGTGCTTCACTTCTGGTAACATTTCGTACGTGGCGCAACATATCCATAAATGATCGAAGACTCTGCGGCAGTGTCATCTTTTGCGACCAACCTGTGTACATTATCTGTGAAAACCTGTGTGTCTGTAAGAGAAATAATTCTTAAGCAGTATTGCACGCAATACAGTAGTCATCTACCGGTAGAGTGAAACCCCTTAACATCTAACAAATGGGAAATTGCTCTTTATCTGAACACTTGTTATTATTCAAAATGTTATCGAATATCTCGTTAGCACAAACATACTAAGATTTTTTTAAATCACCAGAAGAATGAACTATGGTGAACAGCGGTTGTGAGTATCACAGTGATATTCGTGCCAAATACATGCCAAGTTTCATTATTAGTTCTTATGTAAATTTAAAAAATTGCGCTACTTTGTGTAATTTTATTTTAGTGACAGACACTTTACATCTGGAGAAATTAAGGGTCACGTATAATACTCCAATCACTTCAAATATGTTTTCCAATTTCCATGATCATGTTTTATTAGTTTTGAGTAATTTCATTCGTTCAAGATCAACAAGTTTCATGATCTTATCTTCAATATTTGTTTCAAAAATATATATTAATTGTTGTACATTTTTATTAATGGTTACACAACGTTTGTTCTTGCATAAAATCCATACAGTGACTTTTAGAAGTAAACCGAACATCTTTCAAACATCTTCAGTGTTGTTTTAGATATCGCAAGATCCAGTTTTATAACACGGAGTATTTTTGTCATTGCAGTTGTTTAGGACTGTATGCCGGCGGTCGACACGTACACTCATAGCTGTTTTGTTTGTTGCACAATTCAAATGTTGACTATTTTATTTTTATAACATGGTATACATATAGGTCAGAAATTACCTTTTGTTTACATGTAAGGTCAAACGAACTTGTATAAAAGTCGGATCCGTCCTTATGTTCACAAGATACACCCGTCAATCTTATTCCAGAAATCGACTTTGATTCGTGTTCACCTGGGAGAAATTTTACTTCCTGCAAATAAATGAGACATTCTCACTATTAATTTCTTCATGCCTTTTAAAGGGATATCGTTTTGGGTTGTATGTTATGTCTTGTATTGTATAGGCAATGATCACTTGCCTTAAATGACCGACCAGCGAATGAAAACAAGAATTTCTTTTCTGGTAATATTTCTTACTTGTATTATTACCATAATAAACAAACATTTCAGATAGACGGTATTTTGTCAATACCGTATAAAAATGCTTCCGTTTCTCTATATATCTCAATTAGCCTATTGAAAAGATACCACATAGTGCCGCCATTTTTTGATCGACTTTGAAGTTCAATATACGACACCAATAATTATATGATTCACCTCAGTCATGGAATCGTCAAATGAAACAATCAGTTGAATTTCCTTTTCAAATATCAATCTGCAGAAGTCTACAAATGTGTGTTCTAGAGGTGCCTGTGTGATGATGAATCTTGTTGGCAGCTTGAGACTCTGAAGCAACACAAAACATTAGTATTAAATTGATCTCAGCGTTTTATAAACTACAGTTCAAAACATTTAAATTCGAATTTGCAACACAGAAATGTCAGAACCAAACTTCCGACCTCTGTGTCAAAACATGGCGTCAATGTTTATCAGACCAATATTGACCTTACAATTACCATGGTGTATCATGTGTCATGCAGTTGTCTAACAGGCGACCTTGGTTAAACATGGTCTTTTACACATCGTAGTAAATCGCATTTCATGGCCATACAAAAATTACCGTTGTCACACAAGTTTCAGTGGCAACGTTATATATCGCTCGCATTGTCGACCGCCATGGTTTTCAAGACCAGGATTATTCATTTTTCTATTGTCCTATATTTTATCATGTTCGAATGCTTCATAAACCTTGTCGTTTTTTAACGATACTTTCGCACCATGGTCAACGTTTGGGTGGATCATGACCTCTAGACTATGATTATTTATTGGAATTGTCATAGTCCACTTAACAGTATCACCTTTATAATGTTAAAACAACACTGAATTTGCATATGTGTGAGGCTGATAATACTAACGTACACACAAATGTATGAGTGTAAATTTTAGAATTAGATAATATAATTAAAGAAGTAATATTTAATGTAAAGTGCAGTTTGCTCCATACTTACTGGCATAACGACAGCATTGATGTAATCAGTCGTGTCCGGAAAGTGGGTTGACAAATATGGGCGATAACTGTCAGCTGAAAGTTTAAATAACATGTTGATCTTAAATGAGACAAATATTACTGAATATGTCGTATGCACAATTTTAACACAATTTGAGCGCATCTAAAGCACCATTGACACTCAAAATCAACGTTGTGTTTTCGTAAAATAAAGTAACCCATAAAAAATCAATGTTCCTATAGCGTTATTCGATTGAACAAAGACGCTAACATATCGACACATTTATCATTGATGTTTATTGTTCTCCTTGAATTTTAACACAAATGCTTTCCACATCCAGTTATTAATCAAATCAATTAGATACATGCGAAACCCTTAACGGGTCTCGCCCTATACAAGAAAAAATTGGGAAACTACATCTCTGCTTAAGATGAGTCTACTGACTTACTGATTTAATACAAACAGTGACTGGTTAAATACCCATGATACAGACGGAAATATGTAATATTATGAAAAGTCCAGCTTATAAAGGAAGTAGTGTAACAAAATAATGACATGTTGGCCTATACATTGACAGCAAATCGGGAAGTTGACTGGGTAAATTAAGTAATAACTTGTAATAAGGCCGCACCATTAAATCGTTGTTTTTGTTAACATAAGGCCACACCATGAAATTGCTATTTTTGTAAATAAATGATTTTCTCAAATGATAACTAAATCAGATTATTACGTCACATGCCTTATAGCAATAGCCACAATTTTAACGCTAGATGTGATATGATAACCTAGATTAAACACGATGCAAAATGCTCTTTAGAAAAAAAAATTCGGTACAATATATTCCATTTTTATTTCCCGCAACGATATCTATTTATACGACACACGAACACTCACATGGTACATGAACATGTGTTGAATATATGGTAACACACAAATAAAAAAGAGTATTTTGTATCTTGTTAAATATATGATACCGACCACATCTAGCGTTGAAATTGTGGCTATTGCTATAATGAAAACTGGTTTTTAATGGTTAACTTTGTGTTATGAAATATTTTACGAAATATTCGTTGATTTTGAGTGTTATTGGGGCTTTTAAATTAAACCATTTTGTAATTGAGACATTCCTTTCTACCTTAAAAACTCCTCACTAACCGATAAACTAACCTAAACCTGCCGCATTGCAGACTTTACCATTAAACAAATCACGTTTGTTACCAACAATAAAAACCAAAACATGACGCACTAACGCAATCTAGTATATAAGTATTATATAATCATTATTCTTCATACTAGCAAGAATGTCCGTTGATCTATTTTTAGACTGGTTCTCATTGGACGTTGCTGACTTGTACGTGTTGTCGTCTGGAAACAGCGACTCCTCAGTGCTTAAATCCTAATAGCATTTTTGCTTTTTGAGATATTTAAATAACAAAATACTCATATTATACTAACAACAATGTGTTTCATCAAAGCGTGTTTTTCTGTTTTTTTTTGTTGTGCTGGAGGCTCTGCTTTTATATGTTTTCAAGGGAACATTAATGCTCTGTTTTATTATGCAATAACAAATTATGAACAGTTCCGAGGTTTCAAATCATACGACAATGCCGTCACTCATTTTTAACATTTCATGAACATTAACCTTGATGCAAAATTATGTAACACATGTTAAAATTGAATTCCCGGAATAATTCGATTCCCTCAAATTTAACTTACTAGATACTGTTCCTTGAGCCCCGCACTTGCTGAAGTAAGCTGCTCGATAGTCACGGGCTCTGAAGGCAGGACCAGCATTTCCAGCATCAGCTTGTAAAGGTATTGGTACTGGCTCTGGAATGATGCTTGATCGTGATAATTGAAAAGTACAATGGGATACTATTTTATCAGGACTATACTATAGTACGCTGTACAAATAAAAACTATCATGGTTCTTTCGTATTTCCCTTCTTATTTGATTTAAAAAGATGCCATTTTTACGGAAAATAACTATTCAATCAATACATGTTCATGAGTCACAAATGAATGCTCATAAAGTGTTAAATATTTCAAAAACAGGCAACTACTAATATGCTTGATGCACTTACGGCAGTCTGCACCATGTTGACCCTTTGTGTGCGTAGGTTGGTCACACACTGTGGGATATCAATGTTCCCGGTCTCCTTTCCCTGGTCATAGAGAACGTCCATTGCTATGAAGGTCCCGGTGCGCCCAACACCAGCGCTGAAAGAAAACAAACAAATAACGCAATTGTTTCTCAATCCAAAACCCAATAAGTAATAAAACCAATGCATTTGTTGAACCGCTGCCATTTTTTGCATTTCTTCTTTTTGGTACAGGATTTATGAAATTAATCATCATGTGTTGGTTAATGACTTTGTAGATACTTGCTTAATTTAAGTATGCTATTGTTAATCAAAATGTTACACACCTGAATTGATTATGGTTTTAAATTATTACATGATCAAACAATGAATATTTGAAAACGTTTTCTGGATAACGTGCGTTATTGAATTTCAAACACAAACACTTTGAATTACGACCTCTTGACCTCAACATCAATAGACGTCTTCCTTTTCTCCAAAGAAAACAGCATACACGAAGTGTAAAAAACGTACAAGGAGGTCATAAGGTACACTAGATACAGTGCAGAAACGAAATGGACACCATTGATGTTACGAAGATGTATGTTATCAAATATGTATCACACATACAACCTGTCGCTTAATTTGTAGCATTAGCAATGATTTACATCACACAGACTGAATACATGTCTTACTGGTAAATTTACCTGCAATGGACGAGCCATGGTTGTTTTGCCTTCCTCTTTTGACACCTAATCTTTCTCCAGAAATCAACGAGGCTTGTGCTGCTGGCAGGCACGCTTTTATCGGGCCAGGTCGTGTTGTTAAACTGGGTAATGATTCGAGTAACATGCGGTTTATCCTGCAATTGATTGCTCATTAATAATTGTATTACTTCTTCAATTCACGTCAGGCATTATATCATTGACCAGCGCATTATAAACTAATTGAACTCCCCATTTCCCGAAACAAGAACATATCAATTGAATCGAACTGTTAACAAAAATTTCCCTTAGTGAAGAGTGTTTCACGAAACAATAATATAACTTCGGCATATCTTTATTATATATCCAAACATATAACTTCAAGTGTTAAAACAAACCTGTTCGTGCACCCATATCGTTCGGATTGTATAATACGAAAAGTCTATCTCCTCCTTAATGGTGACCGCAAAGGTACCGTGTATTGTAGGTGTTTTTTCGCCCCAGTACTTCAAACATTTCATCTAAAATTCGCAGGTGTTTTTACCCATTACTAACAAAACAATAATGCTAAAATTTTGAATATTTTAAGAAGCTTGGCGACATTTGAGTAATAATTATCGTTGCAATGAATACATAGATATATTTATAATTACTGGCTAAATGAACATTTGAAACATTCAAAGAGTCACATTCCTCACGTTCATTTATCAATTGCAAACATGCGGTCGTATTTTTTAACGCATTATATGATCTTAATTTTAATGCAAAACACTTGTATCTTTTTGAATACATATTGTAGTGTGTAGAATCTTCTTTTTATACTTATGTACCTTGTATATTCTATAATGATTGATTGCCCGAGAGGGACCATAATTAAAAAAAAATAATAAAAAATAATTACATGTAATCGACTTTTCTTTTTTCGATTGACACGCTTTTATGTTCAACTGTGTCAAAACCTATCTTAATTACATTTCCCTGATAATTTAACAGCCAGAAATAGATAATACACGCACCTTTCCTTCTTCGACGAGGTTCGTAACCATCACAATAATCGAGACGTCTTGTTCCCACACCATTCTCCAGAAATCGCCAACCATTGGTTTAACCGGACCTGCAGGCATACAAGTGTTAGGAATACAACAAAGCGGACAGACACAACAACCAAACATATACTTCTGTCATAACATAGTGTAATGCTTCCGTTGTTACATTGTCCTTTATTGTAATAGCATTTGGCGATTCGCATAACATTCAAAGACAAGCGAATGCATCATCTGATAATTTGTCTAGAGTTTATTTATCCCTGTATTCATATACACGTATGTATCATCAGTTATTTACACAATCCGTTCATGTGAACAGATAATTACGTTTCAAAACATAAAAACGTTTTACCTTGAGAAGCGATGTACTTTTTTTCTTCAGTGAAGCCCTAAACATATCGTTTACAAATTTTGAACGTTTATTTCATTTTTATGACAGCGATAATACAGCATCCAAATCGTTAACACATGCTTTCGTATGGTACACATCGTAACACGCAAGCGCTACCTATAATCATTGTTCCCTAAATCTCTTAAAACTGTTTTCAGAAAATGATCAAACGCTGCTTAACTTTCTTAAATTAAGGTTAACAGCTTTGGCTCCTTTCGTATAACTGGGCTTTATACTGTTTGTTACAAGATCATACTATGTGCACGCATATTCATGTAACACGTATATACTCATCCAATACTCATTATACACGATTTATAAGTTCTTCATTGTCAACCATAAATGTCTCACATACATCGACATGGCAGGCGTTGATGTAGTCAGAATGTGGCTCATCGGCCATTCTTCTTAGAATCACTCGAGAATGGTCGTCTGCAAGGGCAAACACGTGACCAAATTATATGTCTAGAATGCTATAACTGTGTTAAAATTGTTTAAGATTTTAATTGCGGCAGTGGTTGTACAGCAATGTCTACGATGGTCAGATCATTATTATAACATTAATATTCTTCACATTCGTTATACATTTATATGTACATGTATATATAATTAATAATACTGTGCTTTTTTTTTCATTGTATTATTATTAGTTTTATAATGTTAACGTACATACATATTATTGTCAAATACTCAAACATCACGCCTTTTGTATTGACGCGATATATTAAAAATTTACTATATTTTAATAAGAAGGGTAAATTCTTGAACGTTGCATATTTAAAGCGTGTATGTCTTACTTAATATTGATCCTGCTAATATCTTACTTACATGCGTACATCTCCTTGTATCTATTTTTGCCAGTGGCTCCAGATGCAACAACAGTCGGATGTTGTAGTCCATACGGTATTTTCTGTTCAAAAGCAGATTATTTATTAAAACGATAGATTCTAAATATTTAAGTAGTTTATTTACCCGTTGAAAAAGATGTCAATCATATGTGTATGAATAACTTCATTTAGACAGTTATTGACATAATTTAAAATTAATATGTTTTATACATTTGATAAAACATCCTCGTTAATGATAAGAATTATCAAGATTGACTTCTTTGTCAATAAGACCAGAATACTAGAATAACTTAAGCAAAACCCAAAATATACTTACATCAAATTCTTGCTTGAAGCTTTCTTCTGTCTTGTAGTTGTCTCTTATGAATGCCCTCAGTTCACCGACAGCAATGAGACGTATTCGTTTACGCGTACGATCCCTCTGTAGTGGTTCGCTGTTGTAGTAAAGACCGTCTTCTACAGTAGTCTCTGTGTTTGCATACACTGCGTTTGAAATAGCTCCAATTTGGCCTTTGAAAGGTTTGGTTTTTGACGTTGTCGGCGTTTGGTCGATCTCTGCAAATTCAGACAAGAATTCAATACTTTTTTCGATATTTGCTATGTATGATAAACACAATTTTAGTGTACAACAGCTGCTAACAAAGCGGATAACTTACTAGAATCTGAATCATTTTGTATTTCAAGGTGAAAATTGTCGAACTGTTTTCTGAAACGAAAATTACACATAGGTAATCAGTAAAACATAATTGTGATTTTGTTAAGCCCTTCTAGTAAATGACCTCAGTGAATATAATTGCAATTATGTATACATACATGTTTATGTAGCATATGTATTGATCTATATAAAATGTGTACATCGTATGGTATAATATTTACTAGACACAAAGATTATAACATCAGTTACCGTTTACTTGGCTCTGATCGCCTCCTTCTAATTGCGATTATTACGACCATTATAACTATTGCGATGACCACAATACCCCCAACAGAACCACCAACTGCTGCTGGCCAGATTAACGCAGCCTTAATCACTGAAATCAGATATGCAAAGTATTTACTTAATTGTGAACATTATTTTCATATACTATATTATTGTTTCACATAATATACTGTTTTTAAGAAACATATTGTTTTTAAAGGAAACTTAAATAATAGAAGTGACTTCCTTACGTTGTGTCATACAGAGATCGCCAGTAAAGCCTTCTTTACAGCCTTGTGAACATGTCCCGTGTATATGATGACACGTGCCATTACATTTGCCACATGGTGCTGAACAGTTGTCTCCAAAGTAACCGGCATCACAGGCTATAATAGTGAACAATTTTAATAAATTCACTCTAAAAACAGATTGTTATCACTCTTAAAAAGAAATCATTAAAATACAAAAGAGTGAACAAGAAGAGCGGAAATTAGCATGATACAATTAAAATACTTTGCTTTGACACAGTCATGTTTTTTAAAGTACTTCTGTTAACAAGCATTTCACATTTTCCAGTGATATTTGCATCAATGACACCACTTTTGACATACACAATAAAAACTACATACATATTCTATCAGAAGTAAAAATATAATGGACATCAAATCATACATATCTGACACCGTTTAAACAATACACATATCAAAAGTTTTCTTTTTACAAAATATGTTACATTTTTTATAATATGAGATATATGCTGTCAAAACTATTGAGCCACCCACCACTGCTTAAAATTAGTGTGTAATTCGAGAATACAAAAAAATATCCGCAAGTAGTAGGTATTTATACCGTTTTTTATTTTAAAAGTAAGTGTACAAGGATGACATTATCCAACCGAATAATCATTAAGATGAGGCAAACTAATACGATCGAACTTAATGACGTCGCTCTAACAGTTGATTCGGTAAAATTAGCAAACCAATAAAGCGTTTATGTCTTAAGTAAAAAGGCACGAACCAACACGGGTGTAGAGTTTTTCTGATGATGATATACACTGTTACGCATTCCAGATTCATACGCAAAAGTTACCCACGTTTAAAACGCACAGCCATCTGCCAAACTGTTGCACTTGGCATACACATTTATATAATAATCAAAGACCAATGTTTAAATATTAACTATAAACTTCCATTTATATAGACACGATGCTCAAAACAAAGGCTTGTCTTGCTATAAACACATTCTTGTTGTATTTTTATCCGAATGATAAAGAATCAAAGTAAAACCGTGTTATCAACTCTATGCAGAATACTGATCAGAATTAAAAATCGACAGAATCCACAACGTATTTCGGATTGTTTGTTTTTCATGCATAATTATAAATTTCAATAAAATAATAAAATAAATCGCTTCGACCGGTCATTCGATTTCGTAAATCGTTAGTCAGAATGGTTAGCATTCGATACAAAGGTTTCCAACAAATATTGCAATTTAAAATAAAATTAGATGAATTGTTGGAAGTGCATATCGTTGTAATTTTATTGTTAAAAGCATTGCATTAAGGTTGTCATTGAACCTTTGAGGTAAGTGTGTCGTTTACTATTTTTTTTGTTGTTGATGACTCGTGCTAAATCTCAAAGAGTGTCATTAATCTTATCTAGAGTACGGTTTCAGTTGCAATCGATAGGTTAATTATTCTTATTGTGTGCTACGTTTTTTTAACATTATTTCCATTTATTCCGTAGATTTTTGGCTTAATTATCCCCACGCTTTTTGAAAAGCGTGGGGTTAATGTGGTTATCTCCGCCGTCCGTCCGTCCGTCTGTCCGTCCGTCCGTCCTGGCTACTATCTCCTCGTACACTATTAGCACAAAAACCTTGAAACGTAAACACATGGTAGCAATGAGCATATGTGGGACCCTGCACTATTTGAAATTTTGAACTGAACCCTGGGTCAAAAGTTATGGGGGTTGGGGTGGGGCCGGGTCAGAGATTTTCACTCATTTTTTTAGGTTATTTTACATTAACTTCTTCATTTGTACACCGATTCAATTCAAATTGATACTGAACTTCTCTTATGACAATACGGTCAATCTCAACTATGCATGGCCCCATTACCAACCCCGGGGCGCCCCGCCCACATAGACCACACCACCCAAAATTGCATTTTACTATAATTTCTTCATTTCTACACCGATTTACTTCAAATTGATACTGAACCTCTCTTATGACAATACGGTCAATGTCAACTATGCATGGCCCCATTACCAACCCTGGGGCCCCCCCCACATAGACCACACCCACCCAAAATTGCCTTTTACTATAATTTCTTCATTTCGACACCGATTCACTTCAAATTGATACTGAACTTCTCTTATGACAATACGGTCAATCTCAACTATGCATGGCCCCATTACCAACCCTGGGGC
>VMBQ01004489.1:0-10427 GCA_007657795.1 Dreissena rostriformis
AGGGGGCATTGTGTTTCTGACAAACACATCTCTTGTTTTTATTTATGATGTGTTTTAATGCAGCGAAACTATTGCATGTACTGAAGTCCTATATGTTATCGAATTGATGCACAATATTGCACGAATCATTGTGTTATATTCAAAACTGTGATCAACTCATATGATGTTTTAATTTTTCATATATAATGAGCAAAATATGTATGCTCTCAATTTTGATATGTTTAGCTCGACTATATATATATATATAAGGAAATAAGGAAAAAAATAATATATATACCAACATGACCCCAATCTATAAACAAGAGCAGACAACTCGAACAAGCATTTTGTAAGAATTATTAACCCATTTTTATGCCCCCTTCTTCGTATATTGTTTTTGGCCTGTCTGTCTGTCTGTCATTCTGTCTGTCCAAAACTTTGTCATGACTTTTGCAATATTGAAGATAGCAACTTGATATTTGGCATGTGTGTGTATCTGATGGAGCTGCACATTTTGCGTGGTGAAAGGTCAAGGTCATCCTTCAAGGTCAAAGGTAAAAAAACACAATCCAAGGGAAGTAATGAGCTTTAAAGGGAGATAATTTATATACCTGCCAAATGATAAATAGAAATTTATTTCAAAGCGGCGCAGTAGGGGGCATTGTGTTTTTGACAAACACATCTCTTGTTCCACTTTGAAATATACACATTCTTGATAAATCTTTTGTTAAAGTTTGCGTACCAACTCAAATATTTTCTTTGTCCCTTGAGATATTGCTTTCATATTTTGCATACTTCTTTACTAACATGAACCGCATCTATAAACAAGAGCAGACAACTGTTACAAGCATTTTGTAAAACATTTTGTAAGAATTATGGCCCTTTTTCCACTTAGTAACTTTGAATATTTTGTTTAATTGTTTAATTGTTTGTTTTTTAAACATGGTAAAAAATAAAAAATAAATAAATAAAAATAAAGACCGTCCAACCATCCCACCCAAGCTATTGCTATCAAACTTGAAATATAATCTTTTAAGTTTGTTTTATGTCTTTACAAAATTTGAACGTTAAATGTTCAATAGATTGTGGAAAATATACCTGAACTCAGAATTGTCTATCATGTACCACTTCTTGAAAACATAAGCGATCAATATGTTTCAATTATGGTCCTCTTCCAGTTAGAATATGACTATATAAACTTGACCTTATTGAATATGAACACTTTCCTCATGATGGCTTACGTTATACTGTCAAGCACTTGATTTGTCGAGCGCGCTGTCTTCTGACAGCTCTTGTTTTAATTATTTCAATATGTGTAATTTATTTGTTATAATCATCACGTGAACAGAATGGAATCGTGGTTTTTCAACATGCATCCTATATATATAAATACATGTATGTATTTAACTGCAATGATTTAGTTAGAAACAATTACGAAATTTAAGTCATTAGACAATGCAATATTTTTAATTAGTTTGTTTTATGATTTCAGAAATGCTCAAAGGTTTGAAGAAGCATTACGAAGAAAAACTGAGTTACTTGACAATCTCGCCATTAAATGACAGTGTTGCAGCACCTTTAAATGATTTCTACGTGTCACCAAATGTTCAGCTCATGAAAAAAGTCGAGTGGTCCTTTATGAAAACTGGTAAAAAGTTAACAAAATACGAACACCTGTTTTCTAAGGACAGCAAATTTAACCAAAAGACTTTCATTCAGGGCGAGGCTGGGTCGGGTAAAACCACCTTTCTGGCCAAATTAGTGATGGACTGGTGTGATTCACCTATGAGATTCTGTAATTTCTTTGAAGATTTAAAACCTCTGAAAGATTACAAGTTCATATTCCATGTCACTTTAAGGAATTCAGTTCAGCAGTATGAAATTAAAGAGATGATTAAACAACAACTAATTGACTCCATTTACAGCAAAGAGGATCGCGAGAAAGCGTACACAATACTGAATAAGATCATGAAACATGAAGATTGCTTGGTACTACTGGATGGTCTAGACGAGTGGACCGGACCTCGAGATGATCACAACCTACCGGAATTAAAAGCATTACATTACACTAATAGCCGTTGCGACCTTTTAATTACTACTCGACCTTGGAAATTGGCTGAAGGAAAGATTAAGGATTCCGAGACCGACATATTATTGCAACTAGAGGGAATAAATGATCCGTTCGAGCTGAGTAGACGCATCCTTAGTAGAATGTACCAAAATGAAAGTGTTTTGGAAGCAAAACACTCAGCCTTTAAAGATTACATACAGAAACAGAAGCTCAAAGAGTTACTGCAATCACCAATGATGATGTCTGTCATTGTATGTTTGTATGCTGAAGAAGAGCACAAACTAATAGGCTCCAAGTGTGAAATGTACAGTCTTCTTCTTGACAGTCTTCTAAAGAAAGCTAGCAATGAAAAGAGATGTGATGAAAAATTGCCGTTTAACTGTTTCGCTAAGACAAAATACATACAACCAAATATTGATCACGTGAAATCAATTGCGGAAGCAGCGTTCCGTTTGTTGTTTTCAGATAAACGGGAAAAATCACTAGTATTTGATGCTTATGATCTCAAACTGGCAGATGGGCAGAGAGGATTTGCTCTGAAAGCCGGTATTTTAAAGGAAACAAAGACATCAGGTCTATTAATATCTTCATCAACGTTTTCTTTTTTCCACAAAAGCATTCAAGAAGTTCTCGCTGCATACTATATTGCCTGTAATTTTGAGATGAATGAGAATAAGATCCGCATTTATGAAATCATTGCTGGATATCTTGAACGATATGACATGTCTTACCTTGCCATGATCCAACTCTTTATATTTCCGTCTTGAGTGAGCATCTCGGCAGGGAATGAACTCTCTTACTTGATGAATTCATCCAACGCGAAGCATCCCATCTTCATTGGAGGCATCTTTTATCAGGATTGCGTCTTTGCTGGGTATAGAGAGGCAGTTGCCAATGGACAGATTAACATTGACCTGAGGCTCACTTGTTTTTTCATCCACAACATCTGGCCAGATTTACAAAATCTCTGGGATATGAATGCGTCAAATGTCCTGAAAATAATACTAATGCTGGACCTATCACCTGCACGTGGAGGGTATGCATCTCCTTTTAAGATTGACCTGTGTTCGTGCCACAAGCTGAAGTCATTAGAACTATTTGGAGGAGATATAGAGTTTAAAGGTCAAAATATACAATATTTTATTGTTAGCATCAAATTTAACAGGTATTGTTTACAATTCACATTTGATGTTCTATTTAAGATTTGCCACTGAATGCATATGTACATGTATCTCAGATTGATATTCATATGTAGTTATGCACAGCTAGCCTGTTTTACTGTATGATAAGACAATTAACATAAAACTCAAAGATTGTTATTATTGTGCGTGGTGGTTAAAGTATCGTGTATATCGCATTATCTGAAAGCACAAAATGTAGAAATAACTTGAGATCAAATACCAACATGAGCATGCTATATCCTGTTATATTGGTGTTAGCATATGCATTCAATTAATATGCAGTACAAAAGTTATGCTTTTCAAATCAATTTTTATGGAGACAGTTGCATTGTCTTGTGTTGGACACAAGTCTTTTAAAGAAACTTTTTCACAGTTTGGTAAAATGATGATTTCAAATAATTGCCAGGATAGATTCAAAAACGAATAAACATCTTTAAACAACCAAAATAACATTCCTGACAAATAAAAATGGTAAAAACTATTGGTTCATAAATGAAAACTCATCATTCAAAATCATTAAAATAATAAAGCGTTTGTAACGCTTTTCCTCAATAACTTAAAAATCCATTGAGAACTGACAAAGCATAAATGTCAACAGTGAAGCCAGTGTAAAAACACTAGGGATAGGGGTTATATATTTGGTATTTAAAATTGTTTGTTGGTCTTCTACCAAGTTTGTTCAAATCATGCATCTGTGGTGAAAATTGGCCCATCCCTAGGGTTACATGTTTTTCAATATGTATATAGTAAACATTTTGAAACATTTCTGAAACTGTAGGGCACAAACGTTTCTTTTTTAACATATAACCTCTTATAGTGGCCGACTGCTATGTGTGTTCAAATCATGCCTCTGGGGTCTTTTTCATTATAGAGACTTGTTACAAAATTTCAATAAAATCCTCTTCTCTGAATCCGCAAGGGTCAGGGGTTTGATATTTGGTATGTAACAAAGTATAGTTTGCCTTTTCTGAGTTTGTTTAAATTATGCCCCTGGCATTAAAATTGGTCTCACTCCTAGGTTCGCACTTGTTTTATTTTATAGATTTTTCTCTATTACTGTCTCAGACCACAATAAATCTGTGTCAAACAGAGTAAAAACCCTTGATAAAAGCTTCATGTATGACACAAACATCACAAGATCTAAACATAACAGTATGTTTCTACATGTCTCAGGTGAGCAGCGTAGGGCTCATAGCCCTCTTGTTTTTTAAACAGTTAATGGTATTAACTTGCAGCACTAAGTTGTCTGGTCAATTCTTTAATGAAAATGTCCAGAAAATGTCCACAATCTATGAATACATTAAAACTTACCTAACATCCTAAAACCACATTTAACACTTATTATACCCACACAAACAAAGTTTTGGGGGTTATATAGGAGTGAACTTGTCTGTCTATCGGTCGATCCGTTTTAATCAACTTGTTTTCAACCGATCTTCACCAAACTTGGTCAGAAGTTGTATCTAGATGATGTCTAGGTCAAGTTTGAATATGGGTCATGCCGGGTCAAAAACTAGGTCACGGGGTCACTTAGTGCATTTTAAACATTCAGCATGTTGTCCGCTCTCTAATTCAAGTAGTTTTCATATAATCTTCACCAAACTTGGTCAGAGGTTTTATCGAGGTGATCTCTAGGCCAAGTTTTAACATGGGCCATGCTGGGCCAAAAACGAGGTCACGGGGTCACTTTGTGCGGTTTTTTTAAACATTCAGCATGGTGTCCGCTCTCTAATTCAAATAGTTTTCATCCGATCTTCACCAAACTTGGTCAAAGTTTTATCTAGATGATCTTAAGGCAAAGTTCGAACATGGGCCTTGCCAGGTCAAAAACAAGGTCACGGGGTCACTTAGTGCGTTTTAAACATTGAGCATGGTGTCCGCTCTCTAATTGAAGTAGTTTACTTCTGATCTTCACCAAACTTGGTCAGAAGTTTTATATAAATGATCTCTAGGCCATGTTCGAACATGGGCCATGCTGGTCCAAAAACTAGGTCAGGGGGTCACTTAATGCGTTTTACACATTCAGTATGGTGTCTGCTCTCTATTTCAAGTACTTATCATCCGCTCTTCACCAAACTGACTTGGTCAGAAGTTTTATCTAGATGATCTCTAGGCCATGTTCGAACATGGGCCATGCCGGGCCAACAACTAGGTCACGGGGTCACTTAGTGCATTTTACACATTTAGCATGGTGTTCCCTGTTTCAAGTACTTTTCATCCGCTCTTCACCAAACTTGGTCAGAAGTTTTATCTTGATGATCTCTAGGCCAAGTTCGAACATGAGCCATGCCGGGCTGAAAACTAGGTCACAGGGTCACTTAGTGCATTTTACATATTCGGCATGGTGTCAGCTCTCTTATTCAAATTCTCTAGGCAAAATTCGAACATGGGGCATGCCGGGCTGAAAATGAGGTCATGGGGTCACTAAGTGCATTTTACCCATTCAGCGTGGTGTCCGCTCTCTAATTCAAATACTCTTTATCTCATTTTTTTATCAGAAATGTTTTCATGATTTAATTGACCGAATCACGTTACCTTTTCTTATTTTGTGAAGACAACATGCACAATATTCTGTGTCAATGCGGCATGTGGGGGTATTCGTCAGGTCTGTGACAAAGCTCTAGTTTTTTACAGGTCTTTTTTGCTACGGCAACTTCTTCTTTATGAAATGTGTTGGATACTGTTCTGCAAGCTCATTAGTTTTGAATGTTTTAAAGAATTGACAGATGATACAAACGTGCACCATTGTCAGCCAATGTAACCGTATAACATGTATTTTGTATGTTCATTACAATATCTTGTGAATTCAATTATTGTTGCAGATTCTGCTACAACAGAAGATCAGGTTGCCTCATCAGAACATCAGGTCACCACATCGGAACATCCGGTCGCCACATCAGAACATCAGGTCGCCACATCAGAACATCCGGTCGCAACATCAGAACATCAGGTCGCCACATCAGAACATCAGGTCGCCACATCAGAACATCCGGTCGCCACATCAGAACATCCGGTCGCCACATCAGAACATCAGGTCGCCACATCAGTACATAAGATCCAAATTGTTATTAACAGTGCACACCCTTCTCCAGTACTGGGCGCCATAGAAGACATTTTATTGTACCGTGTCACATGTTCTTCTACCTGGCTACGCAGTCTGTTCAGCACGCTGCTGACTCTCAATCATGACGTGACGTGCAAACTGGAACACTGTTACATATCATCATCTGTAGATGTTACAGATGCAACAATAACGACAGGTTTAAACAAAGCATTTAACATAGATATAAGGAGTGACAGTCCCGGTCTGCAGCAGGCAGTCCATGGACTGAACATCAACATGAATGAATCTGATTTCTGCTGCTGCACATGTTTATAATGTCAAAAAAGTTCATTATTTCATTTTGTGTATGGAATTGTCTTTGTAAATAAGAATAATATATCTCACGTGTTTGGCATACATAGATTGATGCAGTAAGTCATGTCGAACACTGAATTGAAAAATGAAATCTTAAATGTGTTTATTTGCTTGTCATGGCGTTTTGATATTTTGAGATTGACAATACAGTACCCAGAAAATGTTGGCAAAGGAAAATCAACTTTGGTAAAAGCTTAGCTGTCTACCTTTAGTTCTCATACAGCTTCAATCTATTTTCAGGGACTACAATTTTCAATATAGTTTACTACTAGTTTAAGTTTGTATTCTTGACAAGAACATTTATAATATTTGTATATATATTGATATATTTGTTGTTATGCACTGCTTATTTTTTACTTAAAATTTTATTGTCGAGTTATTCCATATTATCGTTTTATTGACATGTCTTTCTGTTTCTTTTGATTTAATTTTGTTCCAGGAAGAAATTACATCTCTGAGGAATACATTTTTAAAATTTGAATTAATATGTTTGTCATTAAGGGAACATTCAAAGACAAGATTTCCACCATGTTTATGAAGTTCATTCTGATAAAAAAAAATCCACTGCCCTGTATTATTAATGTCTGTTAATCTTTTTTTCCCAACTTGCCTTATTTGCGTATAAAAGGCGGTTATATCGGGGAGTTTGAGCCCTCCCTGCTCAATTGGTTAAAGAAGAGTTGTTCCTTTTATTTTGTAAGGTTTACCATTCCATACAAATTTAAATATATATTTATTAATTGTTTGTATTATATCATGATTAGGGTTTGGAAGTGCTGACAATGTGTACATAATTTTGGTAGGGCAAATGTTTTCACCACAGTGACTGTTCCGAGAAGTGTTTATTTTCTGTGATGCAACTGTTTTAATTTTTTTTTAAAGGCTTGCAATTTTGGTTGAATGTTTTTGTCTATATTGAGATTTTCATCATTTGTGGAATAAAAACCCAGTGTTTTGGCTTCTTCTGAGGTCCAAGTAAAATGTTTGTATTTGTTAAATATAATTAGTGTATTTTTTAAGTGAACCAACGTGCATGACAATGGATTTTTGTGTATTAAGTTTGAGTCCAGATACTTCATTTAAGTCTTGAATAGTGTTTATCAGTGCTGAGAACGAATTTAGCGTTCCATCTGTCAGATAGGTTGTATCATCTGCAAAAAGTGTTTTTTTTATTTCCTGTTCTTTTATTTTTATTCCTTTAATATCTTCATTTTCTCTATAAAATTGGACAATATTTATATACTTAATATAAAAAGTCACTCTAAATTGTTAACTGCTTTTTCATAATCGGCAAATAAAAGTAGGCCTGGTTTGTTATTGTTATTCAGAAAATGTATTGTTTCAAAAATTGTGCGTACGTTTTCGCCAATGAATCTTCTTTTTATGAATCCAGTTTGTCTTGATTCAACAACAGATGATATAACTTTGTTAATTCTGTTTGCGATTGTTTTGGTCACTATTTTATAATCGACATTAAGTAAACTCAAAGGTCTTCAGTTATCAAGTGCATCAAGATTTTTTCCTGGTTTTGGAATCAGTGTAAGAACACTTTGTTTTTGAAGTTGAGTCAATTTCAAAGAAATGGTTAATAGAGATGATATAGTATGTTTTGATTATATCCCAAAATACTTTGTAAAATTCTGCTGTTAAACCGTCTGAACCAGGACTTTTATTGTTATCCATCAATTTTAAGGCGTTTAGACATTCATATTCTGTGAGAAAGCCTTCGCACGATTGTTTATCACTTTCTGTGAGTCTTTTTATATTATAATTAACACATGTGAATTGTTTAGAGTATAAGTATCAATATCTTTTTTCTTGCTATAAAGGTTTGAGTTAAAGTTTCTTTGTTTGTTCATAATAGCGTTAATGTCTGTAACTTCTTTTTTATTATGCCCCCCTTCGAAGAAGAGGGGGTATATTGCTTTGCAAATGTCAGTGTGTCGGTATGTCCGTCCGTCCACCAGATGGTTTCCGGATGATAACTGAAGAACGCTTAGGCCTAGGATCATGAAACTTCATAGGAACATTGATCATGACTGGCAGATGACCCATATTGATTTTGAGGTCACTAGGTCAAAGGTCACAGGTCAAGGTGACAGTGACTGGAAATAAGAAAATGGTTTCCGGATGATAACTCAAGAACGCTTACGCCTGGGATCATGAAACTTCATAGGGACATTGGTCATGACTGGTAGATGACCCCTATTGATTTTGAGGTCACTAGGTCAAAGGTCAAGGTCACAGTGACCTGAAGCAGTAAAATGGTTTCCGGATGATAACTCAAGAACGCTTAGGCCTGGGATCACGAAACTTCATAGGGACATTGGTCATGACCGGCAGATGACCCCTATTGATTTTCAGGTCACTAGGTCAAAGGTCAAGGTCACAGTGACCTGAAGCAGTAAAATGGTTTCCGGATGATAACTCAAGAACGCTTAGGCCTGGGATCACGAAACTTCATAGGGACATTGGTCATGACCGGCAGATGACCCCTATTGATTTTCAGGTCACTAGGTCAAAGGTCAAGGTCACAGTGACCTGAAGCAGTAAAATGGTTTCCGGATGATAACTCAAGAACGCTTAGGCCTGGGATCACGAAACTTCATAGGGACATTGGTCATGACCGGCAGATGACCCCTATTGATTTTCAGGTCACTAGGTCAAAGGTCAAGGTCACAGTGACCTGAAGCAGTAAAATGGTTTCCAGATAATTACTCAAGAACACTTAGGCCTGGGATCACGAAACTTCATAGGGACGTTGGTCATGACCAGCAGATGACCCATTTTGATTTTCAGGTCACTAGGTCATAGGTCAAGGTCACAGTGACCTGAAGCAGTAAAATGGTTTCAAGATGATAACTCAAGAACGCTTAGGCCTGGGATCACAAAACTTCATAGGGACATTGGTTATGCGTGATGACGACTGGCAGATGACCCCTATTGATTTTCAGGTCAAAGGTCAAGGTCACACAATGGCTGCCACTACAACTGACAGCCCATTTGGGGGCATGCATGTTTTACAAATAGCCCTTGTTTGATTTTGATATTCATCATTTAAAAGCATGGAATTATTTAGTTTAAAATAACCAGGTCCTTTTTGTTGTATTTTATTGTCAATAATTATTTCAATTAAAAAGTGGTCGGTCTTGTATCCTGTTGTTGTTTTTTTGCTTTATTAATTATATTACATATCTTTTTTTAGATTAAGAAGTAGTCCAGTCTACAAAAAATGACCGGTTTGCCACTGCCATGTGTGTTACGTTTTTGCTCTGGGTGAAGTGATCGCCATATGTCAATCAAATTGCATGAATCGATTATTGAGTTGTTGTTTTTAGCTCACCTGAGCACAACGTGCTCATGGTGAGCTATTGTGATCGCCTTTTGTCCGTCGTCCGTCGTGCGTCGTGCGGCGTCAACATTTACCTTGTTAACACTATAGAGGTCACATTTATTGTCCAATCTTCATGAAACTTGGTCACAACATGTGTCCCAATAATATCTTGGACGAGTTCGAAAATGGTTCCGGTTGGTTGAAAAACATGGCTGCCAGGGGGCGTGGCAGTTTTCCTTATATGGCTATAGTAAAACCTTGTTAACACTCTAGAAGTCACATTTTTAGTCCAATCTTCATGAAACTTGGTGGGAACATGTGTCCCAATAAAATCTTGGACAAGTTCAAAAATGGTTCCGGTTGGATGAAAAACATGGCCGCCAAGGGGCGGGGCAGTTTTCCCTATATGGCTATAGTAAAACCTTGTTAACACTCTAGAAGTCA
>VMBQ01004489.1:13879-74633 GCA_007657795.1 Dreissena rostriformis
AAACACTGTAGAAGTCCCATTTTAGTCCAATCTTCATGAAACTTGGTCAAAACATGTGTCCCAATAATATCTTGGACGAGTTCGAAAATGGTTCCAGTTGAATGAAAAACATGGCCGCCATGGGGCGGGGCAGTTTTCCTTATATGGCTTTACTGTATGGTAAAACCTTGTTAACACTCTAGAAGTCACATTTGTGGTCCAATGCTCATGAAACTTGGTCAGAATATTTGAACTAATAATATCTGGGCTGAGTTCGAAAATGGTTGAGATCCGTTAAAAAACATGGCCGCAAGGGGGCGTGGCATTTTTCCTTATATGGCTATGTAGTAAAACCTTGTTAACACTCTAGAAGTCACATTTATTATCCAATCTTTATGAAACTTGATCAGAACATTTGTTCTAACAATAGCTCGGCTGAGTTTGAAAATGGTTATGGTTCGTTGAAAAATATGGCCGCCAGGGGGGGGGTAGTTGTCCTTATATGGCTTTAGTGAAAACTTGTTGACACTATATTAGCCACATTTATTGGCCAATCTTCATGAAACTTGGTTAGAACATTTTTCCAAATGAAATTTTGGCAGAGATTGAAACTGGGTCATATGAGCTCAAAAACTAGGTCACAAGGTCAAATATAAAAAAAAAACATGTTAAGTCACTTTTTGGTCCAAAATGATCTTCATGAATCAGCTTGCATTTTTTCAGAATAGTTTAGTTCCTTTGGCTTTCAGGTGAGCGCTTTAGGGCCTGATTGCCCTCTTGTTAATTAAAATTCCTAAACCTTCACTATTTGATTTTTTCCCACTTAAAAAACTTATTCCTCTCCATTCTGATTGCCATTTGTTTTTTTGTGAGCTCACATACATGTATTTCTTGAAGTAAACATATTGGATAATTATTTTCTTCAAACCATTTGAATATACTTTGCCTTTTATTATCATTGTTTAGACCTCTTACATTTAGAGAACATATTTGTATACTCCCATTACCATTGGTAATGGCGGCTATATAGGAGTCACTTTGTCGGTCGGTCGGTCTGTCTGTCTGTCTGTCCCGAAATTTCATCCGATCTTCACCAAACTTGGTCACAAGTTGTATCTATATGATGTCAAGTTTGAATATGGGTAATGCCGTGTCAAAATCTAGGTCACGGGGTCACTAAGTGCGTTTTAAACCGAAAGTTTGTCCGGACCATAACGATGTCATTTATCGTTAGATTTTTTTAACTATTTGGTACATTTGTTCACCATCATTGGACGGTGTGTCGCGCTAAAGAATTACGTCGATATCTCCAAGGTCAAGGTCACACTTTGAGTTCAAAGGTCAAATGCTTGTCCAGGCCATAACTATGTCGTTCATTGTGATATTGTAAAATCATATGGCACATTTGTTAACCATCATTGGACGGTGTGACGCGCAAAAGAATTAAGTCGATATCTCCAAGGTCAAGGTCCCACTTTGAGTTCAAAGGTCACAAATGGCCATAAATGAGCTTGTCCGGGCCATTTCTATGTCGTTCATTGTGATATTGCAAAATCATTTGGCACATTTGTTCACCATCATTGGACGGTGTGTCGCGCAAAAGAATGACGTCGATATCATATCTCCAAGGTCAAGGTCACGCTTTGAGTTCAAAGGTCAAAAATGGCCATAAATGAGCTTGTCCGGGCCATAACTATGTCGTTCATTGTGAGATTTTGAAATCATTTGGCACATTTGTTCACCATTATTAGAGGGTGTGTCGCGCGAAAGAATAACGTCGAAATCTCCAAGGTCAAGGTCACACTTTGAGTTCAAAGGTCAAAAATGGCCATTAATGAGCTTGTCCGGCCATAACTATGTCGTTCATTGTGAGATTTTAAAATCATATGGCACATTAGTTCATCATCATTAGACGGTGTGTCTCGCGAAAGAATTACGTCGATATCTGCACAACTTCAAGGTCACACGTTGAGTTCAAAGTTCAAAAAAGGCCATACATGAGCTTGTCCGGGCCATAACTATGTCATTCATTGTGAGATTTTAAAATTACTCGGTTCATTTGTTCACAATCATTGGACGGTGTGTCATGCGAAAGAATTACGTTGATATCTCCAAGGTCAAGGTCACACTTGGAGTTCAAAAGTAAAAAATGGCCATAAATGAGCTTGTCCGGGCCATACAGTACAATCCACACGTTTTCCCCAATATCCCTCGCTACTCTGCGGGCAGGCTTATGGAGGGAGATTAAGAACGTCCCGCGATACACGAAGTTTGCATGATTGGGGACTCCGCGATTAACGATCGGCAAATTGATAAGCCGAGGCGTGGCCCCTCAGCATTGGGCAACGCGGTGGAAACTCCTTGTATAACGAGATAACGATCAATTTAACTTTGTTTGACTTCCCGATTTTCAAATAAAATTACATTTGTTACAAGTACATATATGTATAATGCCCTAGATGTCATGCCTAGATCTCAAGCCCTAAATATCATGCCTAGATGTCATACCCAAAATATCATGCCCTAGATGTCATGCCCTAAACATCATACCCTAGATGACATGAGCTAAATATCATGCCCTAAATATCATGCGCTGAAAATCATGCCCTAGATGTCATGCCTTAGATATGATGCACAAGATGTCATGCCTAGATGCCATTCCCTTGATGTCATGCCCTAAATGTCATGCCCTAAATATCATCCTCTTACTATCATGCCCTAGATGTGATGCCCTACATTTCATGTCCTAAATAACATGCCTGGATGTCATGACCTAAATATCATGATATAACTTTCATGCCCTTATTATCATGTCTGGATGTCAATCCCTAAATATCAAGCCCTGGATATCATGCCATTCTTCTCAAGCCCTGAATATCATGCCTTTTATTTCATGACCTAAATAGCATCCCCTAGATGTCACGACCTAAATATCATGCCCAATATGTCATGCTCTAAATATCATGCCTAGATGTCATGCCCTAATAAACATACCCTAGATGTCATGCCCTAAATACCATGCCTAGATGTCATGCCCTTAATATCATGCCTAAGATGTCTTGCCCTAAATATCATGCCTAGATGTCATGCCCTAATATGCATGCTCTAGATGTCATGCCCTAAATATCATGCCTAGATGTCATGCCCTAAATATCATGCCCTATATGGCATGCCCTAATAAGCATGCCCTAGATGTCATGCCCTAATTATCATGTCCTAGATAACATGCCCTAAATATCATGCCCTATATGTCATGCCTTAAATATCATGCCCTAGATGTCATGCCCTAAATATCATGCCCTAAATACCATGCTCTAGATGTCATGTCCTAAATATCATGCTCTAGATGTCATGCCCTAAATATCATGTCCTAAATATCATGTCCTAAATATCATGCCCTGAATATCATGCCCTAAATATCACGCCCTAAATATAATGCCCTGAATATCATGCCCTTAATATCATGCTCTAGATGTCATGCCCTAAATATCATGCCTTTATGTCATGACCTAAATATCATGCCCTAAATATCATGCTCTTGATGTCGTGCCCTCAATATGCTCTAGATGTCATGCCCTAAATATCATGCCCTAAATATCATGCCTTTATGTCATCCCCTTAATATCATGCACTAGATGTCATGCCCTAAATATCATGCCTATATGTCATGCCCTAAATATCATGCCCTAGATGTCATGCCCTAAATATCATGCTCTTGATGTCGTGCCCTAAATATCATGCTCTAGATGCCATGCCCTAAATATTATGCCCTAAATATCATGCCTATATGTCATGCCCTAAATATCATGCACTAGATGCCATGCCCTTAATATCATGCCCTAAATATCATGCCTATATGTCATGCCCTAAATATCATGCACTAGATGCCATGCCCTAAATATCATGCCATAAATATCATGCCCTTAATATTATTCTCTAGATGTAGATGTCATGCCCTAAATATCATGCCTATATGTCATGCCCTAGATGTCATGCCCTAAATATCATGCCTATATGTCATGCCCTTAATATCATGCCCTTAATATCACGCCCTAAATATCATGCTCTAGAGGTCATGCCCTAAATATCATGCCTATATGTCATACCCTAAATATCATGCACTAGATGTCATGCCCTAAATATCATGCCCTAAATATAATGCCTGTATGTCATGCCCTAAATATCATTATGAAGAAGTGAAACTCCAGAAGCTGCAGCAGTATCGCAGTTTTATCATACACACCTTTGTGGTCCTTTATCTATGGCAAGGAACCAATTGCCAAAACGGTACAGTACGGCACAAAACGAAACAACATATACACATAGTAGAATAAAGCTGGGGTCATCGCCTTGGAACGGTCAATGCTAAGCATTGGGGGTTTAAACCAGTTAAAGAGCGCTCAACCTCACACTTGGCCCAGCAATATTCATGATACATATAAGTGTAAATAAAATTTAACCTCATAGCATTGCAACTCAAATTAAACAGTGTAAAAGGGAATTAAAACGCATTCAATTTAATTACTATTAAATTACTCAATGGTTGGAAGGAGACCAGAGCAATAGAGTTACAACTTTTTGAGGCCATAAATATCATGCCCTAAATATCATGCTCTAGATGTCATGCCCTAAATATCATGCCTATATGTCATGCCCTAAATATCATGCCCTAAATATCATGCTCTAGATGTCATGCCCTTAATATCTTGCCCTAAATATCATGCCTTAAATATCATGTCGTAGATGTCATGCCCTAAATATCATGCTCTAGATGTCATTCTCTAGATGTCATGCCCTAAATATCATGCTCTAGATGTCAGGCCCTAAATATCATGCTCTAGATGTCATGCCCTAAATATCTTGCCCTAAATATCATGCCCTAAATATCATGCCCTCAATATCATGCCCTAGATGTCATTCCCTAAATATCATGCCTATATGTCATGCCCTAAATATAATGCCAAAATGTCATGCCCTAAATATCATGCTGTAGATGGCATGCCCTATATATCATGCTTATATGTCATGCCCTAAATATCATGCCCTAGTTGTCATGCCCTAAATATCATGCCTATATGTCATGCCCTAAATATCATGCCCTAAATATCATGCCCTAAATGTCATGCTCTAGATGTCATGCCCTAAATATCATGCCCTAAATATCATGCACTAGATGTCATGTCCTAAATATCACGCCCTTAATATAATGCCTATATGTCATGCCCTAAATATCATGCACTAGATGTCATGCCCTAAATATCATGTTCTAGATATCATGCCCTAAATATCATGCCTATATGTCATGCCATAAATATCATGCCCTAAATATCATGCTCTAGATGTCATGCCCTAAATATCATGCCCTAAATATCATGCCCTAAATATCATGCCCTTAATATCATGCCCTAGATGTCATGCCCTAAATATCATGCTCTATATGTCATGCCCTAATTATCATGCTATAGATGTCATGCCCTAAATATCATGACCTAGATGTCATGCCCTAAATGTAATGCCCTAAATATCATGCTCTAGGTGTCATGCCCTAAATATTATGCCTATATGTCATGCCCTAAATATCATGCTCTAGATGTCATGCCCTAAATATCTTGCCCTAAATATCATGCCTTAAATATCAAGCCCTAAATATCATGCCCTAGTTGTCATGCCCTAAATATCATGCTCTAGATGTCATGCCCTTAATATCATGCTCTAGATGTCATGCCCTTAATATCATGCCCTAAATATCATGCCCTAGATGTCATGCCCTAAATATCATGCTCTAGATGTCATGCCCTAAATATCATGCTCAAGATGCCATGCCCTAAATATCATGCTCTAGATGTCATTCCCTAAATATCATGCTCTAGATGTCATTCCTTAAATATCATGCCCTAAATATCATGCCCTCGATATCATGCCCTAGATGTCATGCCCTAAATAGCATGCGTATATGTCATGCCCTAAATATCATGCCCTAAATATCATGCTCTAGATGCCATGCCCTAAATATCATGCCCTAAATATCATGCCCTATATGTCATGCTCTAGATGTCATGCCCTAAATATCATGCCCTAAATATCATGCCCAAGATGTCATGCTCTAGATGTCATGCACTAAATATCATGTCCTAGATGTCATGCTCTAGATGTCATGCCCTAAATATCATGCCCTCAATATCATGCCCTAAATATCATGCCCTAGATGTCATGCTCAAGAGGTCATGTCCTAAATATCATGCCCTAAATATCATGCTCTAGATGTCATGCCCTAAATATCATGCTCTAGATCTCATGCCCTAAATATCATGCCCTAAATATCATGTCCTAAATATCATGCCCTGAATATTATGCCCTAAATATCATGCCCTAGATGTCATGCCCTTAATATCATGCTCTATATGTCATGCCCTAAATATCATGCCCTAGATGTCATGCCCTAAATATAATGCTCTAGATGTCATGCTCTAAATATCATGTTCTAGATGTCATGCCCTTAATATCGTGCTCTAGATGTCATTCCCTAAATATAATGCCTTGATGTCATGCCCTTTGAAGAAAGAGGAACGACGAACAAAAGGTGATCATAAAAGCTCACCAGCACCCACAACAGCAGCTGACGGACCAAAGTGGCGCTCCCTTACCGTCGCCTCAAGCACCAGACGGCGCAGATAGGATTGAGTGAGTGAAAGTAAAAGCTCACCATGAGCATGCCGTGCTCATGCAAGTTAAAAAGGGCCATTTAAACATTTTAAAATGTTTTTTTGTTCAGAATGCACAAACTGATTTCTTATTACGGTATATGTAGCGAATTGTTTCAATTCTTGTATATGATTATTATTTTTGTCAATTTCTTTATTTTGAAGAAGTTTTCTCTTTGTTGCCCTTTAAAATGACATACCGGTAGTCCCTTTAACGCTTTAAAAAAAAAGCGACTGTCATATAAAAGATAATTCTCAGAACTCAATTTTAATTATTTCAAGTTAGAAACTATTTCATATACAAACAAAAATATCAGTTAAATCATTTTGTTATCTATGTCACACGCGTTCACAATAGATAAACAGTTTGCGATGATGACTGTGCAAGTATTATTGTTATCGCATAGACCTTACCACTGCCATCCTACATGATCCGAGCTTTTATCTCTCAATAAACGCGTGACACTGTGCTTAAAACCGAGCAAAAACTTTAAAGGTGATGTAAGAATCATGGATGACACTTTCAGCCTTTAATAGATTTTTTCTTTTAAAAGATGTTCTTTCTTAATTAAAATCAAGTCTAGGATGAAAGTGTTGAATATCAGTTAATTTCGTGTTTTTTTTTATCTATGTCACACGACTATACAATAGATAAACAGTTTGCGATGATGACTGCAAGTATTATTGTTATCGCATGGACCTTACCACTGCCATCTGACATGATCCGAGCTTTCATACCTCGATAAACATGTGACACCATACTTAATAACTAGCCCTTTACCACTCAGATACGCACTTTAATGCGTTTGTATACCCTTAGAAAATCTAATCAAATTAAAGACCTTTCTTACTACATGCAAGTTTTAAAGGCTTCATTTCCAACCATAAGATACTGATGAGCAGCAAAATGCATAAAACCTGAACAGTCTGCGAGTTACTTGCAGACTGTTCTGGTTTTATGCTGGTTGCACATTGCCATTTCACTTTGCTTCTGAGCGGGAAAGGTAAAAACCAGAGAAAAAAACTTTGAAGGTAATGTTATATTTTTTTATTGGCTTGTCTTTATAGTCTTTTTAATTAATACTGAAGTAAAGTATTTCTCTCAATTTTTATGCCCCCGGTAGGGTGGCATATAGTGATCGCACTGTCCGTCTGTCTGTCTGTCCATCTGAAATTCCGTCACACTTTGCGTTTAGGTTTCGAAAAATGCTCATAACTTCTATGTCCCTTATGATATAACCTTCATATTTGGTATGCATGTGTATATGGACAAGGCCTTTCCATACGCACAAAAATTTTGACCCCTGTGACCTTGACCTTGAAGTAGGGGTCTGCGTTTAGGTTTCAAAATCTGCGTTTAGGTTTCGAAAAATGCTCATAACTTCTATGTCCCTTGAGATATAACCTTCATATTTGGTATGCATGTGTATATGGACAAGGCCTTTCCATACGCACAAAAATTTTGACCCCTGTGACCTTGACCTTGAAGTAAGGGTCTGCGTTTAGGTTTCAAAATCTGCGTTTAGGTTTCGAAAAATGCTCATAACTTCTATGTCCCTTGAGATATAACCTTCATATTTGGTATGCATGTGTATATGGACAAGGCCTTTCCATACGCACAAAAATTTTGACCCCTGTGACCTTGACCTTGAAGTAAGGGTCTGCGTTTAGGTTTCAAAATCTGCGTTTAGGTTTCGAAAAATGCTCATAACTTCTATGTCCCTTGAGATATAACCTTCATATTTGGTATGCATGTGTATATGGACAAGGCCTTTCCATACGCACAAAAATTTTGACCCCTGTGACCTTGACCTTGAAGTAAGGGTCTGCGTTTAGGTTTCAAAATCTGCGTTTAGGTTTCGAAAAATGCTCATAACTTCTATGTCCCTTGAGATATAACCTTCATATTTGGTATGCATGTGTATATGGACAAGGCCTTTCCATACGCACAAAAATTTTGACCCCTGTGACCTTGACCTTGAAGTAAGGGTCTGCGTTTAGGTTTCAAAATCTGCGTTTAGGTTTCGAAAAATGCTCATAACTTCTATGTCCCTTGAGATATAACCTTCATATTTGGTATGCATGTGTATATGGACAAGGCCTTTCCATACGCACAAAAATTTTGACCCCTGTGACCTTGACCTTGAAGTAAGGGTCTGCGTTTAGGTTTCAAAATCTGCGTTTAGGTTTCGAAAAATGCTCATAACTTCTATGTCCCTTGAGATATAACCTTCATATTTGGTATGCATGTGTATATGGACAAGGCCTTTCCATACGCACAAAAATTTTGACCCCTGTGACCTTGACCTTGAAGTAAGGGTCTGCGTTTAGGTTTCAAAATCTGCGTTTAGGTTTCGAAAAATGCTCATAACTTCTATGTCCCTTGAGATATAACCTTCATATTTGGTATGCATGTGTATATGGACAAGGCCTTTCCATACGCACAAAAATTTTGACCCCTGTGACCTTGACCTTGAAGTAAGGGTCTGCGTTTAGGTTTCAAAATCTGCGTTTAGGTTTCGAAAAATGCTCATAACTTCTATGTCCCTTGAGATATAACCTTCATATTTGGTATGCATGTGTATATGGACAAGGCCTTTCCATACGCACAAAAATTTTGACCCCTGTGACCTTGACCTTGAAGTAGGGGTCTGCGTTTAGGTTTCAAAATCTGCGTTTAGGTTTCGAAAAATGCTCATAACTTCTATGTCCCTTGAGATTTAACCTTCATATTTGGTATGCATGTGAATATGGACAAGGCCTTTTCATACGCACACAAATTTTGACAGTCCGTCCGTCTGTGTGTCCGTCCGAAAACTTTAACGTTGGTCATAACTTTTGCAATATTGAAGATAGCAACTTGATATTTGGCATGCATGTGTATCTCATGAAGCTGCACATTTTTAGTGGTGAAAGGTCAGCCTTCAAGGTCAAAGGTAAAAAAATAAAAATAAAAAATAAATACATGTCAAGGTCAAAGGTTATGGTTTTTTTAATTTTTTTTTTCAAAGCGGCGCAGTAGGGGGCATTGTGTTTCTGACAAACACATCTCTTGTTTAAACATTGTTATGTATTTATTGTATATGATTATGAATAATTAAGTAAGAATGATCTTATATAATTGTTTATAAGCCAATAAACAACCATTTAAA
The DNA here is from genome assembly GCA_007657795.1 of Dreissena rostriformis. NCBI lineage: Eukaryota > Metazoa > Mollusca > Bivalvia > Myida > Dreissenidae > Dreissena > Dreissena rostriformis. The sequence continues at coordinate 23,712 of VMBQ01004489.1, forward strand.
CTTGGCATGCAAAGGATTCCAACCTCTGATGGTTGACGGTAAACGACGGTTTACGGTAATTGATAATTTACGGTTATTGATGTTTTACGGTAATTGATGCTTTACAGTAATTGATGGTTTACAGTATAGTTATATTGCATAACGACAAAGATTAAAACAAAAGAAAAACTCAACAGTTCATATAAATAATTTGATAAATTTATGAGTTGTAACTCAAAGAGTCAAATTATAATGTCACTTTCAGGTATTCAGAAAAATATTAACATACATTTAACAAAATCCAAGCATTTAACAGTATAAACAATTTTTCAAATGTTCCATTTAACATAAAAATAATCTTAAAATAAATCAAATACCATATCATTTGCTAGGTGTTAGATTGTGCCAAATTATTATATCAATTTACAAAATCATCATGACCATACTTGGTACATTTGGTATGTGATACTTAAATTGTCAGAATGTATCAACAGTTATCAAGTAAAGCAACGAAAACTTATCAATTTCTTGAGTAATAATATACTGGACGACTAAGGTTATCAACAAATGTGCTAACAAGAGGATTATAATTCACCCAATATGCTGTCAAATAAGGAACGCTGTGAAACAAAATCGCAACGAACAAACAATGGATATGAGCCTTGCTCGGGGAAAATAGGACTTGATGCCTGTGGGTAAAGTCTTGTTTGCACAGGCTAATCGGGGACGACAATTTCCTCATATTTTTTTCGTTTTAAGTTAGTCACTTCTACATAAAAATCAAGTTTAGGTGGAAAGTGTCGTCCCTTAGCTAACCAGGCTGCTTACAGTAGATTATCACAATCCCTCTAATGCTTTTGGTACCATGCCACATATATAAAAAAAATGCATTGATACAATGTAAGGAAAATAGAGATCTATTACTACTCGGTTTAACGTCTCATGTGAAAGACAAGTTGACCCGCGTCATGCGAAAATGTGGATAATGCAGTATGCTGCCAGCGTAGCTCCAGACCAGCCTGCGCATCTGCTCTGTCTGGTCAGGAGCTACCCTGTCTGCTAATAAGTCTACAAAACCTTGCATCAGCAACATTCAACCATAATAGTTCTGGCACAAGTTTACGGATCTGATCAAATTATAGAATTGCTTACATCTACCTACTGCTATACTAGTCTCAACGGCGGTCACAGCAAGCTTGTTCATGCTTAGGTCCAATGACTGGGGATGTTCCATCAAGTTCATCAGCCTTGAGAAGATAAACCAATTTCAAGGCGCGAAAAAAAGACACCAATATTGCTTATGAAATATTATTTAGTATTAAATTGTTAAAACACAACATTCGGTTAAGGTAATAGTAATTTTTACATCATCAGCAACAAACCGAAGAAATGAGTTATTTTGTCTCAATTAACTGCTAATTGCATGTGCTTTAAGTGTTGTCCCAGATAAGCATGTGTCTGTGTCTGTAGAGGCTTATCAGAGACAACACTTTCCGCCTAAACTGGATTTTCGGTAAGAAGAGACATCCTATTAATTAAAAATAACATGAAAGCTGAAAGTGTCATCCCTGATGGGCTTGTGCTAACTGAACAGGCTTATCTGGGATGACACTTGACGCACATGCATTAAGCCCCGTTTTCCCAGGGCAAGGCTCATATCAATTATTGTATTTGCTTTGAAACTGCTGAATATCACTTGACACTTCATTAAATGCAAACGCACATAAATTGTTTTATTTTGTATATGTATGATGACTTTGAATCATATATTAAGGAAAATCTAAGAATACAAAAGGTAAGTGTACTGCTATAAAGGGGCAGGTTGAATGCTGGTCTAGTCTGGTGAAATACTGTAATACCGGTAGTTATTACATCCGAGATATTTATATTTCTGACATATGTAATTAATCATTTAATCAATATTCTTGTCATTTGCCATTGAATAATAATACACTAAATTTCAAAAGATTTCACACGTTTTGTGTTTACCTGTCCATCAGTCCAGAGGGAGCAAAAAAGAAGGGCCCATCGCCCTTCTTTTTAACTCTAGATCTTTCCCTTTTATTTTTTCCAAGTCCAGACACTGCATTGGGGCCGTAAAATAAAAGATTTATATGAATCGACATTCTATGAAATTAACAACAGTGTTGTATAAACTCTCACGTAAATCGTTGAATTCAGCCTCTGTATTTAGTGAAGCTTTCGATCCTCAGATTGTAAACTGCTTTCTCAAAGAGCACTTGATATTGCCACACCGATTAGTGTGACCAATTGTGTTGCCAAGCGTTAACATGTCCGTATGTTCGTTTACGAAGAAGTAAAGTTTCAACATTTGTCCACAAATTATGCATATGCCCGCGATCTGTAATTGTTCTGTAACTCTTATCTCATTTTGCACTATTTCGTTCAAGTTTTGCCATTCATTCACAAATAAATCCACATTTTACCACTTTGCTTATGTTTATTCCTTCAAATCACTGAATCAGCGTTCGAGCACGTGTCAATTTTAACACTCACGATTTCCTCGTACATTTCGTGGTGATTGCGATTTTTACGATACAATAATTTTGCAACTTATTTTGCGTCTCGTTGTCTTGGTATAATTAGCGGGCCTTTATTGTAATTATTGAATTTACACAAATTTTAAAATACTGACTGTTTATTAATGCGTTTTATTTATCCATTGGCAAGACTCAGAGTTTCAAATGCGTCTGCATAAAACATAATGTAATAATTTAAACGGATAATATGTATCAGAAGCGACAACACAAAGACCGTTCTGTGTGTGTGTGCGCGTGTTTGCGTGTGATTGTATCCTGCATAATATTAATTTTCAAACTTGTAAGCAACCCAATATTTTGACAAGATCGATGATCATCCAACGGCCAGCTAAATGGGCATGCGCGATGAGTAGTTATAAGAATCCCCAATTTCTTCTTTTCAGAATCTAGTGGAATTTAACAGCACACTCTAAATTGGTTTGTTCATTTTGATTTATTCGTCGATATTCAAGTCTGTTAGTTTCGTAATGATATTCTCTGTTTCCTTCGATAACATGGTCTTTTAACATTAATTCTGCAAAAATTACTATCACAGAACTTGTCAATGCTCGTTGAGCAATTTGATTTCGGCATCCGAGCATATATATCAACGCAAGCTTACAACTCATATATCTACGGACATTTACAACGCTTGGCCAACACAATATCATAGAATATATGTCATTATTGTCTCAGTGAACAGTGCACAACGTCATACTCACTTCTGTGCAGCACGTGAAATTTGTCACAAGTTGCGCGTTGTCAAACGTTTAACACAGCACTGTCAAGGGAAGTAAATCGTGCATCCAGTAAAGCGATCTCATAAGAAGAGTTGTTTCCCTTATTAAAGTACCCAAAATAATCGCAATTGCATTTTTTTCTGATATTCTACAATTTGTCTTATAAATTGTTTCCAAAAGCAGTCGTTGAACCTTTTATTGCTTTAATTATTATCAATATGCTTGTATGCCATTAACTACTGCGTGTATATTATATGGGCTTTAAGCCTATCGCATTTTGAAATACACTATGAAATTATCTTCTACTGTTTATAAGCCTTGGTCAACATTTTTTAGAATGCATACATTTGTTTGAAAAATATGGAAATACAGTCAAATATTACATAATGATCAACAACAAAAAATCAGAAAAGAATTCCGTCCTTACTGTCTTCTGTGTGTGTGTACATCAAAGTTTATCAGGTCCTTCTGCACCGAAGACTGCATTATGTGAAGACCTGGGAGTGTGTCCCAGCACTCCTACCTAATTATCATACTAGACACGTGATATTTGAATTATAGCTATTAAGTTGTTACTGAAAGATGTTAAATTTTGGTGTGGTCTTGTGCTCTGTGTGTTGGGGGAGCGGGAGTACCCGGAGGAAACCCCACCTTTCTGGTATGGTGACTCACATGCTTACAGGAACAGGGATTGAATCTGGATTGCTGTGGTTGTACCAACAACTCCTGCGCTTACCGGACAGCCGCTGTCTGATTGGTGTCTATATAGACTGTTTTTCTACTTCATTGAGCAGTGTCAGCATTTTGCCCGTCAGTTCCCACTGGTACCTTTTGTCAAATTCAATGTTCAATTCAAATGCAGATAAATTCATGCTGTGCAGGCTGAGAAAGATTTCAATATACATGTTAATACCCTGCCCAATATCAACTCAAACTCCAATCATCTCATCTTCGCCTGTGGTCCTGTCTTGGACATAGACTGCCGACCAGCTTCCTCCATGCCTTAATGATGTTTATGGCGTTTCTGTAGCTAGTGAGTTTTCAACAGGGAAGGGTAGCTAGCCCTACGCCCAACCCTCCTCCCTTATCAGTCGGGCTTGGGTCTGTCATTGGTGAAGTTTAAATTGAATACTAGAACCTTTAATACTATAACAAGAGATGTGTTTGTCAGAAATACAATGCCCCCTACTGCGCCGCTTTGAAATAAAATTGCTATTTATCATTTGGCAGGTATAGAAATTATCTCCCTTTAAAGCTTATTACTTCCCTTGGATTTTGTTTTTTGACCTTGAAGGATGACCTTGACCTTTCACCACTCAAAATGTGCAGCTCCATGAGATACACATGCATGCCCAATATCAAGTTGCTATCTTCAATATTGCCAAAGTTTTGGCCAATGACAGACAGTTCAACTGCTATATGCCACCTACCGGAGGCATAAAAAGTACAAATAGTGGGAGCAGTGGTCTAATGGTAGGAAGCTGGCTTAGAGATCGAGAGGTCCCTGGTTTGAATCCCGCCCTGACCACTGGAATTTTCCTGAGCAAGAAATTTATCCCACATCTGCTCCTCTCCACCCAGGTGTATAAATTGGTACCTGTGAGGGAAATTAGCCAATGTGCCGTGGCTGCATACTGCGCCAAGTTGTTAACAGACGACTTATTACCCAGTGAACAGGGGAAAATGTGAAGCGCCTCTGAACGCACATACTGGATGAAAAGGGCGCTATAAAAATGTGGTAACAAAATAAATTAAACAAGCAAATTCGTAGAATTGATATCCCCCGCAACATATATTTTGTTTAAGGATGGGTGCAAATTGGACGGATGAACATACTACGATACAAAGGGCCATTACTCCGTTATTAACAGATGGTGTACAATGCCATTTGGCGTGCATCATCCTCTTATCCATATATATACTCATACCAAGTTTCAATTAAATCTGCCAAAGCACTTCCAAGATATGGCTCCGAACACAAAAGTGCCGGATGGACGGACAGCCGGACGGACAGCCGGCCGAACAGCGCCAAAACAATATCCCTCCGCCTCTGGCGGGGGATAACAAGGGCTGTTTGTAAAACATGCATGCCACCCATATGGTCTGTCAGTTGTAGTGGCAGCCATTGTGTGAATAGGTTTTTGGTGGTGGTGGTGGTGGTGGTAGTAGTATCCGGAAACCATTTTCTGTGTCGAGCCACGTGACCTTGACCTTTGAACTAGTGACCTGAAAATTAAATGGGGTCATTTGCCAGTCATGATCAATGTACCTATGAAGTTTCATGATCCTAGGTGTAAGCGTTCTTGAGTTATCATCCGGAAACCATTTTACTGCTTCAGGTCACTGTGACCTTGACCTTTGACCTAGTGACCTAAAAATCAATAGGGGTCATCTGCCAGTCATGATCAATGTACTTATGAAGTTTCATGATCCTAGGCCTAAGTGTTCTTGAGTTATCATCTGGAAACCATCTGATGGACGGACCAACCGACAGACAGACCGACATGTGCAAAACAATATACCCCCTCTTCTTCGAAGGGGGGCATAAAAAAATGGATTGACAACAACAACCATTTGCATGACCTCTCGTTTTTTTAAAGAGAATTATCATTAAGCATTTTTTTAATTATTATTTAAATTTTTCATTTTATAGTGCCATGTTACCTACGTGTATGCCCATGATCCTTAAAATACTTAATACATGTACTAATTTGAATACAAAATAACAGTTATTCATCCAGTGAAACTGATAAATGTTTCATTCACGTGATCGACTCATAGCGCTATTAGTAACAAGAGCACCGCATAGCGGATGCCAACGCTCGGCTTCGGGTGCTTGGAATTTGTTTTTTTGACCTTTTCACCACTCAAAATGTGGAGGTCGATGAGATACACATGAAAAATAAAAAAAAGACAGTTTTTTTACCTTTGACCTTGATTGTTGACCTTGACCTTTGACCACTCAAAATGTGCAGCTCCATGGAATACACATGCATGCCAAATATGAAGTTGCTATCTTCAATATTGCAAAAGTAATGGCCAATGTTAAAGTTTTCGGACATCTATGACTACGACTACGACGATGCGGAAGACGAGAGGGCTATGACAATACCACAGGTTTTCTTCGAAAACAGCTGCGCTAAAAATGGCGGCTGATTTGCAGTCCAATCAGCAAGTTTTCAGGTGCTTGTTAAACATGATTGGACGAATTATATGGTACATACAAGTATCATCAAAGTTGTTCAATGAAAGCGGCTCATATGGAATGTATTTTCCCTAACTCTAGACACTTGCATAGGTGCATATTCCCTCTTTAAACACATATTTTCATCTAAAAACTATCATATATAATGGTGGCATTGATAAGAAGAAATGAAAGTATTTGTCTTACTCTTCTAGTGGGATTCAAACTCGCGTCTACAATCATCATACAATTCAATGGCTATTTCACAACAGTACTATTATCAAAACAAGTATGCATACCAACAGCGGTATTTCATCAACCGTATTACACGCTGATTTTCAACCAATTATATAATTGTTTGGCACGATTGAAAACTGGAGTCTCTTCATGAGAAAACAGGGCTTAATTCATTTGTGTAGTGTTGGCCCATAATTGCATGTGCAGTCTGCACAAGCTTATAAATAACGACACTTTCCGCTCTTGGTAATATCTTCTGCACTACAATCCAACTTAGTCTTGTCCCTGTCTAGCCTGTGTGGACTGCTTATCTAGGGAGATACATGTACTTAACATACATGCATTAAGCCCAGTTTTCCCAGAACATGGCTCACTGTATTTTTTTTATTTTTTTTTTTTATCGAGTGCACCGGGATTGTCTCCCATATGGCCATCGCCCCAGAAAGACGTGTTAGTTGGTTACGGGGGATAGTGCAAGATACAGGAGACACCCCGTTCCAGAGGTGACCCTGGGTCTTTTAGTGCCCGGTGTATAGCACCTTGTACACTGCACCTCGGTTTAACGTCTCATGCGAAAGACGAGTTAGTAGGTTAGGTGCAGCGGGGGATCGAACCAGCGGTCTCTGGATTGTGAAGCCAGTGTGTTACCACTAGACCACGGATCCGCTACTGCTCACTGTATGCCTATTAAAGAAAATTAAATTGGGGCATCATTGCTATTTCAGCAGCATTTAGTTTTTACTGTAGTGTTTTAAGCTTTATGCTCTTAGAAAATGTCAATGTCAGAGTACTTTTTGCAATATACCGACAGTTGATTTTATAAGAATTGAATATGAGACGTACTCTTTGGAAACGGTGTTTAATTCATATGCGTAAAGTGATGTCCCATATAAACCTGTGCAATCCGCACAGGCTAATCAAGAACGACACTATCTGTTTTTATAGTTTTTTGTTTTAAGCAAGTCTTTGTTTTTCTTAATGAACATCCAGTTTACTTTATCCCTTATTAGTCTGTGCACAGGCTAATCTGGGAAAAAACTTTAGGCACATGCAATTAAGATCAGTTTTCCCAGAGCAAGGCTCATATCATTTGTCTTCATGTCATCAGTGTATAAATGAAAGGTTAAACTGCTCTTAGTTTATACATATATCATATATGATTACAGTATTAACACAAACAATTGCAATAATGCTTGATCATAGTTTTAATAGATAAATGCATTGCTATAAATAATCATTATCAAACATTACCAAGCCTAAGATACCCTGCTGAAAATCTTTTAAAACAATTTTACTCGCTGCCACAAAGTCCACCCGGTATCTGTTTCCTCCAGTCATGGAGATTTCATTGGATTTTATTACCAGCTTATGTTTCATTGCAATATGAGATAATAGCTTCAGCACGTCATCTGTTGGCTCGGACAGTTCGTAATGCTTCACATACTGAAACATCTGGGATTTATTGAGCTTAAAGAGTAAATAGTCCACTAAAGTGTCCTCTCCCACAAGAGGACTGGGTATACACTCGCACAAAGTCAAACGTAGACCCGAGTCCACGTTGCCTATCTTTGGACTCAAAATACCCGGAGTGTCAACCACAAACATGTCGGGATCGAAATTCACGCGCACTTTATTCATGACGGCTCGTGTGACTCCTGGCATCGCACCAACACGCGCCGCCTTACGATTTGTGGTAGACGCCTGTCTCAATTTGTTCAATATCGTTGATTTACCCACATTCGGCACTCCAATAACCATAATGTTATAGTGGTTGTGCACGTCTGGTCGAAATCTTGGTCTTGCCTGGACTTCACGCAGCAGTATTGGTGTCACAACATTCTTCATTACTTTCAGAATATCTTTACTATCACATGATATAAACTGAACATTAGAAATTCCCTGTTGGGTCAGTTTGGTTTCTATTTCCCGCTTCCTCGATAGGTCAGCCAGATCACTCTTGTTTAACAGCAAGACATGGGGTCTCACATGAATTATGTCTCGTAGCTGATTGTTTCGACCAGAGAAAGGGATCCTCGCATCGTGAACTTCCAACACGCCGTCGATGTTGTGTAATGCGGCCTGGATTTGCTCCACCCCCTTTTTCATGTGACCTGAAAGATTGAAGAAATCTATAGGAAACAAAATTCTTACTACACTGAGTGACAACAAGGTATGGCATATTTTTTATATTTTCTATTTTAACAGTGGTGTTGGCCTTAAAAAACAAGAGGGCAATGATGGCCCTCAAACCTCACCAAAGATCACAGAAACCAATTGCTGATCAATAGACAAGGTGATCTAGTCAATATAACGTGCTTGATTGCAATAGGCATTCGGCCAACTAAACTTGAAAATTGGATTCACTGAACTATTAAAAGATTTGATATAATAAATGTCCAATCGGAACGGGGGTATTCGCACTGATTCTGAACGTGCATATATCGACTGAAACTGTGTGCGTCCACTGCTCTTATGCTAGAATCTATGATGTTTTAATTCAATATTGCCTAAAATCAAGAAAAAGTGAAAGTTATTTGTTTTGAAATGTTTTGTTACCACAACAGTAGTGCAGTAGTCTGATTCACTTTGCAATTAATGTGGAAATTTTATGAAGAGGACCAATTAAATATATGGAATATGGATAAATTTGGATTATTTTAGTTAAAGTAAAATTTTGAAATGCAATTATGGTGGGTTCGGGTTGAGTTGTGGGCTCTGGTTGAGTTGTGGTGATAGAGATCGCGTGAAATCTCTTGATAGAACGTTCGCACATGATGCAGTTCGTTCAGAAAAATGTTTTGACACATTCACCATCGTTTGACTGATCAAAAATGCGACAAAAACATGTAAATAAAGTCATTCATAATAACTTGAGACGTTGTTATCAAATATTTCCTCCTTTATGTGTTGTTCATATAGTGTTTCTAAGTAACACACAATCTATTATTTATGAGTATTTTCCACACTACATCGTCTGTTGACATTTATTTAAACAAGAAATTAACCTTTCCTGCAATGTCAGTTTAAAGGCTATTTATAGTATGCATATCTTGAAACTCTGGCAGCCAATCAGAGCCCAGGGCTCAACAGGAATCTTGTTTTCAATATGGCAGTTTGACACTATCAACACAATCGATTATTTTGATGTTAAAAGACGATAAACATTTGGAAAAAAGCAACAAATCTTAAAGAAGAAAGGTTAAGATTTATTTTCACAATGATTCATGGTCATATATTTATAAAATATTTGTGATGTAACATCTTTATGAAAATTACCCACGACTCAACCAGACTATAGCATTAGTGCGTTCAGTAACAGCGAACGTTCGCGAACCGAAGCAAACTTTCGCGAACGTTCGCTATTGAACGCTCACGAACCGACCCGTCTCGGGAGGTAGTTCGCTATAGTTTGCTAGCGAAACCAAGATGGCGAACAAGTTAGTTGTTTTTGCTGTTCAGCGTAATTTCAATGTTACTTCGATATTTTTTCATTATTTTTTTGGTAGTTTATAAAATGAATTGAATTATAAACATAGTGTATTGTGTTGGTTAAGTACTTTCTGTGTTATTAGCGATTTCCTACATCAAAATCGTAATCAATTTTATGGGAGCCGCTATCTTGAAAAGTTCGTTCCGAACTTACTTATCGTTCAATAAGACAGAATAGGAATCGAAGGATCATTGGCTAACGTTCGCTGTAACTGAACGCACTACATAATTATATCTGTTTTTCCTCATTTTGGTTGTGCTTGTATTTATTTTCAAACGTAGTAATGTTATTGAAATAACAGTGAAAAAGGCCTGTAAATACACATTTTTTAAACATGAATTGTGTGCTATACTTGTTTTAATATCTTAAATTTTATTATAGGTCTGCTATGCTTTGTTTGTACAACTTAAAAGTGTATAACATATGTTATAATTTTGAACTATGCAAGAAAACTCCAATATAGTTTTTAGGTATCTTTCTCTTGTCTTATTTGTGTGTTCGTAACTTGCAAAATATTATGCTTTTAATGAACATTTTTTACTTAATTTGTGTTTTATGTGCTTTAACTATGTCTTTGTACTATAAATGATTATATAATATGCTTAATCTTTCAGCTCAATATACACTTGTTATATATATATATACAATTGTTTTGTCGGGAAATAGCTCATGAGCTAATGTTTATTGTTATTCACATCTGACGTTAAATAAAGATTCTTGTATCTTGTATCTTGTAAATTAGCATGAACCAACAAGGGAGGCAACTCGTGATGTCACAAATCGGCAGTAACCAAAAAGTGGTTCTTTATTATCTCGCTTAACATGGGTCTAAATTACGTTTAAAAGCTCTTTTCTGATTGGATTAAACAGTCTGAAATCATCCAATCAAGAAAGTAGAGACATTTATCTTGCAGAACATTCAATGCCATGCTCTATGCAATCTATTTAGAAAATAAAAATCGTAAACAAAAAAGTTCGGAATGTTTTATTTCGCGGTTATAGACAGTGTTCCTTGCTGAAATCAATAAAATATTGCTTTGAAATCATTTATGTATTGGTATTGAACAAGAAAGTGGTCGAATATAAGTGGAAAATATAAGTATTGTGATTAAAACTTGTGTCTGCTACAATTTTACGAGTGGTTACGGAAATTACCGATCGTACAGATGTATTGACAAACAAAGGCCAAACGACCGAATAGCTTTCATATTTCAAGTTTATCAGCCTTGAAAGCATCACTTTTTCAAATAAGAAGCAAAATCATACATTTATTAACCAGTAGTAGTCAATAACACCAAAATCTTTGGGTACATCCATTTTGTTTTTCGAAACCACGACATGTATTATTTTCGGAAACCGACGATCGGTCATTTCCGGAACATCTCGGTAAATTTCAGCAGACAAGTTTTCGTCAAAAATTCTTATGTTTTCCGCAAATATTCTACCACTTTCTTGTTGTATACCAATACATAAATGAATTGAAAGTAATATAACATTGATTTTGGTCAGGAACACTTTATATAACTGCCAGAAAAGACATCTGAAATTTAGCGCATAAACCATTGAAAAATCATACTTCAGTTTATCCTTCTTATGATTGTTTTATCAATTACTTTAGCTTCAGCCACCCACTTATTTTTGAAATTATGACACACATATGTTTAAACTTGAGTTATTATATATTTTTAGTTATTTTTATTGAGAAACTTTTATCTTATAACACATTTTTGGTACAAAAATGTTAATTGTATATATATAGTTTGAAAAAAATACAGAGGTAAAGATTTACCTAAAGTTGCTACACATGTAAAATAAAATGCCAATAATTACAACAAAAATCACTTTTAATCAGTATGTTTTGTTTATTAGTCTTAAACAATATTAATGTTTTCATTTCAAAATTATAAAACACAATACATTAAATGTTGTCCTATAAAAATGATGACATAACAGATTGTTAGGAAGATATGAACAGAACGAATTAGGGTTGCTAGGGAGCCTTCCTAGAATTTTCATGTTACTAAGGACGTACCTGATATTTAAATAACTTCGCCTTGATTTTTTTTTGTAAAGATTAGAAAATAAATTTAATTCAATGTCTCACTTGTGTTGAAAATGTTTTCATTCAGTATAAACTGTCAATTTAAGTCTTTAAGTGGCTGAATATACAGGCAAAGAGGCTACCGGGTAAACAGTATGCTTATTGAAATTAAAAACAACTAAAACATCTTTTTGTATTAATTTTCTGATCAAAAGTGGTATTTCTAGTTAGTATAGGAGATATTTTATCAAGAAAAAGCATTAGAATTTGGATTGTTTTGAAGAAAAGTGTGCATTTCATCCAGTATTGCCATGGTACCAGTTTTTGGTTAGAAATTCAATAACATTATTTTAAAGTTCATTACCCCTTGTTGCTAAAAAAATCATAAAAAATAGAATTTTCAAAGTAATCCATTAAAACAAAAAGAAAATGCTTTCTAATACCTTAAATATTATTCCTGCAGGCATTTGACATCAATTATTTATGTTTAAAAAAATCATTGGTTCATGCTATGTAAATACCCAGACATTGACAATTTGGAACGAATCTGAATGTGGGCTAAACGGTAATTTGAAGGTCAGAGATTTTATGAACTGAACATAGGAACATGATGGACTGAAGCGTTATATACCTGGAAACCACTGGATTTTATTTTTATCAGGCATTACAAACGCATTACGCATTGCGAAAGTTTTGTTGACAAACTGTTTCGCCATGTCCATTGCTCAAAGGTTACATTACACTAAATAATTGTTTATCAATTTAGAGACGATACGGGCTACCATTCAATACGGACCAGATTTTCGGACGATACGGACCACATTTGCATTTTATACGGACCATGCATGAAATATTATTAATTTCGTGTTAATTCAATATTGAATTCATCAATTCAATACAATTAGTAAGTTGATGTAAATAAACAGCATACTGTAATGTCATTGCATCGTCTACCGACACACATATGATAAACCGCATGTGTGTAATTTCACTTATAATTTTATATAATTGTATCATACACCATTATAAAAGACGATACTCAACAAATTGAGGCAATATGAAATATGTTTTATACATGTTTAAACATTCAGGGATTATAACTTGTGCTAAAATCAGTTGGTAACACATTTGTAGGTTGTTCCCTGGTCTATGTTTTTTTACCTAGCCGTATTTGTGCGTGTTTTTCCTACTTGTTGGTGTTTACAAACAGGTAAAATCGTGACCTTGACCCTCATCACCCGCCTTTTTTGTTTGTTAACATCTCCCTGAACAGGATGTTTACATGTATTTTGTTACCAGTATTTATCACAGTCTTCTGTCTGAGGTTGTTTTTCACAGGCATGATAGGCTGACACAGTTCGTCCTTTTATGAGTAAACAGGCTAATAGCTTACGTCCAACAAAACAGTCGCCTGCGCCAGTCTTTAAAAAAGCATGCGTCGCTGCGGCCCTACCCCACCTGTCAAACCATCACGTAACATGCCATTACTCTATTTATGTATTCTACTTATGTCCATGTCTCCCGATGTTGAAAAGAACTCCGGCCCTTAGTATCCATGTGGTTCATGTGGCATTGAGGTAAGAGATAATGACCAAGTCCTTGAACGTGACTCCTGTACAAATTGGTTTCACATCAGCTGCCATGACATCAGTCAGACTTCATATGATGATCTTGTTGCTCGTGATGCGTCGTTCTCCTGGGTTTGCTCGATTTGTGATGCGGTGAATTTTTCTACCAACTCATCTTTATCTGTGGATTTGCAAAATAGCTTTTCCATTTTGAGTGACCTTCACACTGACTTACCCGACTCAAGATGACAAAGTACCGGGACGCCAGCCAAAACAAATCGTATAGTTCCATACAATAACCAGTATCCAAAGTTAAAAGTTATTTCAGTAAATTGTCAATCCATAGTTAATATAAAGCCTGAATGTATAGCTCTACTCGATCACCACCGACTATATATTGTCGTAGGAACAGAGTCGTGGCTACAAAATGATCATAAAGATAGTGAAATGTTTCCACAATATTTAGGTTATTCTTCTCTCAGCCAAGACAGATCAGGCAAAGGAGGCGGAGTATTTATACTCGTCAAAAGTGCCATCATCGCCACCGAGCAAAAACAACTCAAAACAGTTTGCGAGATCATATGGGTAAACTTGCTTTTTGAATCATGTAAACCTTTATACATTGCAACTTATTACAGACCTAAAGAAGCAGACATCAACAGCGCCTTGGAATTTAGAAAATCTTTAGATCTTGCAAGTAAATCAAAAGGAAATCTATGGATCCTAGGTGACTTCAACTACCCAATATTCTCATGGAGTACAGATCATGTTCCATCTATTAAACCCAACTGTAATTTTGATAACCTTTATGTTGATGTCATTGACTTACTTTCAGATTTTGGACTGACTCAAATGGTTACTGATATTGCAAGGGGCGACAACATTTTTGATCTTTTTCTCACTACACAAATAAATAATATCTCTTGTCTTCCAGGTATCTCAGACCATCAAATTGTTTCCTGCACAGCCAGTGTTAAACCAAAACAAATGTGTCAGAAACCTAGAACTGTACATTTATATAAGAAAGCAGACTGGGATGGATTAAAAGAGTACATGGAAAATATGTCTAATGATATTTTGCCAAATTACTCAACAGCACCAGTGGAAGTCATCTGGGAGAAATTCTGTAATGCTATAACTACAGGAATTTCAGATTACGCCCCCACAAAAAGAATAGGTCCAAACGTATTCCTTCCGTGGATAACACAGCCCATCAAACGCCTATTGAGGAAGAGGGACAAACTCTACAACAAAATGAAGAAAGTGAGAAACAGCAAAATTAAATCAACATTTTTAAATCTTAAACATCAGATCAAGAAGACCATCACAGTATCATATAATAATTACATTGAATATATTTTAGGTATAAGAGAGCAAAATGGAGAACCAGATGAATCCAGCTCAAAATTTAACACCAAAAAACTTTTCAGTCTAATCAAGAGCGCCAAACAAGATACATGCGGTATTTCAACATTATATGATACAATTTCAGGTACAACAAAATCTTCAAATACAGACAAAGCCAATATCCTGAAACAGCAATTTCAGTCAGTTGTTAGCCCCATGTCCCCTCTAACTCTTTCTCAATCTTGCCTTTTAGCCCTGGAGAATTCTAATGTTCATTCTTCTTCAAGTTGCAAATACCCAATCATGCCAGAAATCACTATCTCGGTCAACGGTGTTTTCAAGCTCCTTTCCAACCTGAAACCCCACAAAGCTGCAGGTCCAGACAACATCAGGCCACTTGTCCTTCAAAATCTTCGTCAGCAAATCGCACCTATACTATCCCTTCTCTTTCAGAAATCTCTTGACACAGGTATCTTACCAAAGATTTGGACCACTGCAAATGTTGTACCTCTGTTCAAAAAAGGAAATAAAGAAGATCCAGCAAACTATAGACCCATCTCACTAACATGTATTCTTTGCAAAGTTTTAGAGCATATTGTAGCTTCCAACCTCACAGCACATTTTAATAAACAAAACATTTTGTATGATCTTCAACACGGTTTCAGGGAACGTTGATCCTGCGAAACCCAACTTATTCAACTTGTCGACGAACTGGCTCGCAACCTCGCACATGGTCATCAAACTGATTTTTTACTTTTAGACGTCAGTAAAGCTTTCGATAAAGTCAGCCACCTTAAATTACCTTTTAAATTACAGCAACATGGAGTGAATACATCTGCAATTACCTGGATCAAGTCTTTCCTCAGATGCAGATCGCAAACAGTTTTTCTGGAAGGAGAATGCTCATCAGAAGTCCCTGTAACATCTGGCGTGCCTCAAGGCTCAGTACTTGGTCCCTTACTCTTTCTTTTATGCATAAATGACCTTCCTAACTCTATCTCTTCTCAACTTCGTTTGATGTCAGATGACACTGCTGTATACCTGGCTATTAACAACTTGCAAGACTGCGCCTCTCTTCAAAATGATTTAGACAAATTAGTACATTGGGAAAACCTGTGGGACATTGAGTTCAACCCTAGTAAATGTGTAGTGCTAGTTATTTCTAAGAAAAAACATAAATTCATCTTCAATTACAGGCTACATGGACAAATCCTTGAAGTCGTAGACAGTTCTAAATATTAAGTTGTTTCCATTTTAGATGATCTTTCTTAGAAAAAACATATTACCAACATTACAACGAATGCTAATAAATCTCTTGGTTTCATCCGCAGGAATATACAAACTTAAAATGAAAACATCATAGAAGTAGCCGATAAGACCTTAGTTAGACCCCAGATAGAATATGCGTCCTTTGTCTGGAGCCCACATACCAATCATAATAGTTACAAAATAGAAAAAGTACAACGTAAATCAGTCCGCTGGGTGAAAAACAACTACTCAGTCTACAGCAGTGTTACCGGTATGCAGACTGAACTTGGCTGGCAGACTTTGAAGGACCAACGTGACCTCTCCCGACTGACCATTTTCTACAAAATTGTGTATGGCTTGGTAGCCATTTCGCCGCCATCATATCTCGAGAGGCCTATGAGGATGACTCGTCATATGCACCCACTCTCATTGAGACAAGTCCATACATCAGCCAACTACAAATACTTTAAATATTCCTTCTACCCTTACACCGTAGTTCTTTGGAACAGCCTACCTGCCTCAGTTAAACAGCAGGCAGACCTAGAGGGGTTTAAGCGTTGCCTTAGCCCCACTGTACTCCCCAGTCATCCCTGAATGCACAAAACAGTGTTTTTAACAACTTTTAACCTATAAATATGTTTCTTCTTGTTTAACACTATCACACGTTTATCTTCACCTCACTTTCATGCTTTGAAGTCTCCCTTTCAATGCTTTTAAACCTTTTATTCTTGCACTGACAGTCTGACACGCGCACCTGCCAATAATACCCGCAAGGGGAGTTCCGGCAGTATTGAAAGATAGATAGATAGATAGATAGATAGATAGATAGATAGATAGATAGATAGATAGATAGATAGATAAGTACATCGATCATTCTATGGACGAAAAAGTGATTTCTCCATACTTGACCATAGCGGTGTCTATGGATTCTACAGAAAGCATGTCCTCGGTAGGCCGTATAACACTAAGCGTTAAATGAAGGAGAATGGAGATTGAAATGAACGTATAATTTAATGTAACTCCGTTAAGGTTTATGATAATCATTAGCATATCAATGTTATTTTTTATTTGTATATACTAGTATATACAAAAAAAGTCTCTGTTGAAGGCAAATTCTGTGGAATCCGCATTCCAATTTGGTTGTTACATAATAATTATGGTCGATTTTCCTAAAACAAATGCAGAAGCGATTTACCAAATGAACAGGTACCGATAGGCATTGATGACGAGACCATTAAAGTATCTGCTTTTCCATACTTCTGTAAAACTTGTGTAACAAATTCCATTGGTCATCATCGTATCACCATCACCATCATTCCCTTTCCCAGGCCGTTTGGAGAGGAATGAGGGACGATAATACAAAAGTCCTCCTCCTGTCAGGTCTGTTGTGTGCTGCTGAGAGTAATTCATCCATGGGAAGGGATTTCCACTATTTCACATTGACCATCCAGCTTTTCTTCGGACAGCCTCGAAGAAGACCTCCCTCTATCTTGCCTTGTAGAACAGTCTGGGACAGAGAGTCGTGCCTTGTGACAAGTCCAAACCAAGGCAGCTTTCGTCGAATGACGGTTGCCAGTAGGGGCTCTTGTTGGCCAACAAGTGTTGCAGTCATATTCCGGACGTACTCGTTGTTCTCGTGCTTCATGTAGGAGATGCAGAACAGTCTTCGGAGACATTTGTGTTCAAATGCCTATATCATGCATTCTGTGTTCGCTTGAAGCGTCCAGGTCTCGCAGCCGTACAGTAGACTTGAAGAGTGTAACTGCTCGACCTTCCTGACGATGTCTGCTCTGGTGTTGGTCTTGCTGTTCACCATGATCTTCGACGTCGACGAGCTGACCTCCATCCCATATGCTTCTCCACTTTCAAAGAGTCTGTTGGTATGATCTTGAAGTTCACTGCTGTTGCCACCTATGAGGTCAATGTCATCAGCAAATGTCAAGTTGGAGATGGGTCTTCCACCGATGCAGATAGAGGTGTGGTGGTCATCAAGAGTCTCCTGCATTATCTTCTCAGACATAGTGCCATTGACACTGGTTTATATTTTTATATAAAACTTTTGTTAAATATAGCATATGTGTAAAAAGTCATCAAGACTCGAACAGAACTAAATGACAATCATCTTTCCCACCAAATTAGTGAACTTAGTTTCGGCATTAAATGCTTAAAGTGTTTCAACAAGCGGTAGTGCTAAGCGCTGTTGTGTATTAAATAATTGGCGTTAGACAAATAGTAACAATTTTGTTATATAACTTAAAAAATACTCATACTTGTACTTCTTAACAACAATTTAAACGATACTAGATTTAATAAAATGTTTTTGTCTTGCCAGTCAACATCATACCCCTGTTGATTAATTACCTAGCATTTCTTTAAGTACACAGATACATGTATCATAGTTCATATTTCTTTTCCAAATGCCAAAATTGTTAATGATATTTCAATTGCAATATTATGTGGCAGCCCTCGTATGTGATGCTTCGGAATTAATTCGAGAAAATCAACATATATATATATGCTCAACTGTGTAGATGGTAGACAAATTTAAGTTACGACGAAATATTAACCTTGCGACTATACGATATTTATGACTAAAATGTAATGAGAATGTGTCAATCATAATGGATGGTGCTTAGCTAGTGTACAGTAATTACTCTTTTTGACAACCTCTTTTTAAGCGAATTTTGTGTGTGTGACTTACTTTTCGGACTCATCAGCAGTCCTTTAATGAGTTATAGAGCTCAATTTGACCAATTGCTATTTGCCGATAAACAAATATCATTTGAAAAGTATTTATACAATTAGAAGCACATACAATATTAATATTTAAAACGCTAC
Organism: Dreissena rostriformis; assembly: GCA_007657795.1. Classification (NCBI taxonomy): domain Eukaryota; kingdom Metazoa; phylum Mollusca; class Bivalvia; order Myida; family Dreissenidae; genus Dreissena; species Dreissena rostriformis. The sequence continues at coordinate 42,924 of VMBQ01004489.1, forward strand.
ACATGATTATTATACATTGTATATATTTACTTTTATCACATGCTGTACCTTGTTTTCAAAGAAATACAGACATTACGTATTTTTTTATTTTTTTTATTACACGTGTGTAATACAACATTTTTAAGCATTTTAATTGGCTACAGAATCAATAACTAACCAATCGCATGGCTTTATTTTGGTAAAAATGACGTCGTCAACATGAAATGACGTCACGATAGTAAACAACTTTTAGATCTATCAGCATTTGTTTGGTCAATTAAGATGTATTTTATTTAGTTTAAAAGCATGTGATAAAAAAGATCTGACACTCGTTGTCATATCATACCATATTTTATTAAACTCGTCCAGGAAATTCGTTAGTAAGCTCGCCAAAGGCTCTCTAACAAAATTTCTGAACTCGTTTAATAAAATATGGTATGATATGACAACTCATGTCAGATCCTATATATATTAATATATGATATTCATTTAAATGTTAAATAACTGACACACTAACCAACATCTAATATGAAGTTATCTGCAACATTTAATATATATAACACAAGCTTTTGTGACCTATATATGCAACAGACCAGAACAATTTGAACAACTTTGAAAGACATATGCCCAAGAATCATTCTGGTTAAGTTTCATTAAAATCTGCGCAATGGTTCAGGAGATAAGTAATGAGATAAAAAAAGTTTACGAACGGACTGATGGAAATCACAGTATCCTAAAAGCTCCCCTGGAGCTAAAAATAACAACAACGACAAAAGGATAATAAATAGTTGTTCAATTCGTTAAAAAAAACTATTTATACGGAAATGTACAATTTCTCTCTAAAACAAACAGTGGCTGAAACACAATTCAAGAGGTGGAAAGTATATACTATTATCCAGAGGGAAAAGCACACAAACAAAGATTGCATATGTATCACGAAAAATTACAATACAATATAAGTAAATTTTAAGTAACCAATTAATTACAAGTTACTTACTTCTGTTTATAGAACGTTAATCGAAAAGTGCAGAAAGCATGAACGATTATCTTGAGGAAAAGATCGAAAGGAAACAAGCCCTGCATATAAGTGAGGAAATGTTTTTTTTAAGTAAATTCCAAATTCCATACACTGTTACTGTCCATAAAAAGACATTTCCATGGCCATAATGCCGGTCACCAATATTTTTCATTCATCATTAATATACACACACTTAACGATATGCTGACCATAAACTGTTAAATTTTAAACTCATACAATGAAGAGAAATGTTTGGGTCTAACAACTTACCGTACTTAACCATGTATTACGCACAACCATTTTTAATGCGCACCATTTATTAAATAAAAATTTGTGGTCAAAACTGCAAGTAATACATGCTAAAGAACCGTATATTGTTATCAATACATTTCACAGAAAAACCACATGCTGTATGATAACAGAATTGAAAACAAGTCTTTTTCTTGCAACTGGGCTAAGCCGCAAATCCGCAAGATTTAAGATTTTAGGAGAGTCTATTTCTTGACGACGGATTCCGCGAGTTTCTTGAGATGCGGTGTATCGTAGGACTTTGGTCGCTCGAGGGGCAGTCCCAGGGCGCGATCCCACACGAGGGAAGCTAACACTCCCAGGGCTCTTGACACTCCGAACAGCACGGTGTAGTAGTTCATCTCCTTCATACCGTAGTACTGAAAGCACACAACAGTATTTAAATATGGTAATTATAGGTTTATAAGCTTCTTTATAAAATACCTCATCATTTCTCTGCCACAAACATGAATTGAGCCTTGCTATGTGAAAACAGAGCTAAATGCAGGTGCAGTGTGTGTTTTTTTTTGTTAAAAATCGGGGCCGTTAAACGGCAAAAGGTATATATTTTCCCCAAATGGGACCTAAAAATTCTCAATGGAAAGTTGTTGTTTTTTTGTTGTTTTTTTTTAGATTTCAACATTTAGTTCATCTTCCATCCAGCTTTATAAGTTGATTAAAATAATATTAAAACACTTTAATTTTCAATTTAGAAGCATTTGTTAGCAAAATCACAACCACACTACTTTCCCAATTTGGTAAAAATGCCGCGATTTTTTCCCAATCCAAAGGGACCTGGCCCCATTCCCAGAACGGTGAAAAGAAACACTGAATTGTGCATAAGGTGTCGTCCCAGCTTAGTCTGTGCTTAGAGCAGTTTCATCAAGATATGACAATAAATGTGGCCTCTAGATAGTTAACAAGGAAAATATTGAAACGAACGACCTTAAAGATGATTACAAACAAGAAATGTGTCCACAGGACACTGATGCCCCCAACTGTAACTTTGTCACTACAGAAAAGTATAACTGTGTAAATGTTTTTGAGAAATACAGCGCCTACATTTTATTGAACTAATAGTTTGCTGCATAACAGGTGTTCAATATTTAAATTTTGTTGTTTGTTACATATGTCATCTGCTGCAGTTTGTAGATTATTTTTTCGCTGTTAACAATAACTATCGTGTTTTCTTTATATCACCCTCTTTATTTTTTCATATTGTTTACATTTTCAGAATTAACCTACTGCTTTGGAGTAGACAAAAAGAGATAGAGAAGAAACAATAGGAGCACTGCTTACTTGATGATCAAAGTAGTCAGAAAATTGTATGTTTCTGTGGTGCAGAAAACTTTTAAGTTCGCACAATATGTGTCAATATCTGCTGAATACCGCTTAAGGCAGTGCTTGGGGCGAAAGTAGCGTTGTACTTCCATGGCTGCTCCTGAATATCCTCAATGAAACCGGTCTTCAACTTTCACAATCTGAATTATCATACTTGTTTTCAATCTGAATTATTTATTTACAGTTAATATATGTACTTCACATGTGTATATTGGCAACACATGATGTTACCCAATCATGATCACTGTAATAACAGGGCACTACTTTGGTATGGATATCTGGGAAATGTCTACTGTTAAGGTGATCCAAGCATGAACCAGACATGTGGGTTGGGCCAGATACATGCTGCTTGAATCCAATCTCTTGCATCATGCTAAGATGGTCCTTAATGTTGAAGTCGCCTGTGCAGATTGATGGGTAATCTTCATGATTCTTTGTTCAAACTTGGCCAAGAGATTGTCAAGATAAAACTTGTGACCAAGTTTGGTGAAAATTGGATGAAAAGAACTTGCATTAGAGAGGCGGTCATCATGCTTAATGTTTAAAACGCACTAAGTGAACCTGTGACATAGTTTTTGACCCGGCATGACCCATGGGCATGACCCACATTTAAAATTAGATAGCATTTAGACAAAACTTCAAACCAAATTTGGTGAAGATCGGATGAAAACTACTTCAATTAGAGAGCGGAAACCATGCTAAATCCTTAAAATGCACTAAGTGATCCCCTGACTTTGTTTTTGATCTGGCATGACCCATATTCGAACTTGGCCTAGATTTTGTCTAGATACAACTTCTGAGTAAGTTTGTTGAAGATCGAATGAAAACTATATGAATTAGAGAGCGGACACGAAGAGTGTGACGGACACACCATGCTAAATCCTTAAAATGCACTAAGTGACCCCATGACCTAGTTTTTGACCCGGCATGACCCATATTCGAACTTGACCTAGATATTGTCTGGATACAACTTCTGACCAAGTTTGGTAAAGATCGAATGAAAACTATTTGAATTAGAGAGCGGACACGAAAAGTGTGACAGACCGACAGCCTGACGGCCTGACCGCCTGACGGACAGTGCAAAAACTATATACCCCCTTTTCTTCGAAAGGGGGCATACAAATCACCGTGAAATATTGCGCTCAGGTGAGCTTATAATTTATGTGAAGATTGTTTACCTGTAGGAGTAAAAACAAGAGATGTGTTTGTCAGAAACACAATGCCCCCTAATGCGCCGCTTATATTTTATTTTTTTTACCTTTGACCTTGAAGGATGAACTCAACCTTGACCTTTCACCACTCAAAATGTGCAGCTCCATGAGATACACATGCATGCCAAATATAAAGTTGCTATCTTCAATATTGCATAATAATACAGCGATTATTTTCCTTCTTTGTAAAGTACCGGAAAACGGCACTTTCCCAATCTCGGACAAATTACAAATTTCCCAATTGTTATTTATTTTTTTTATTTTTTTTAAATAAAATGCAACTTTAGTTAATTTACTTATGCAGCTCTATGGCTAGAACCTTAGTAAATATAATATTTATAACTTAACATCAGTTATTCTCAATTTAAAGGTATTTGTTAGCAAAAAATCAAATACACCAATTTCCCAATTTGAAGATTTCACGACGCGAATTTTCCCAATTTCAGGGTTTTCACGACTCAATTTTTCCCCATTTTGAGGTTTTCGCGACTCAATTTTTCGCAATTGGACCGGTACGGGTACTTTTCCCAATTGGGCAAAAAAAATCGCTGAAATAAAAGTTACCAAGGTTAAAGTTTTGGGACAGAATGACAGACAGACAGACAAGACAAGACAGACAGACAGGCCAAAAACAATATACCCCCTTATTTTCAAAAAAGGGGGGCATAAAAATAAGTTTAACCGTCACTAGGAAATGTTAACCAATCATTCAGTAGGTTAACTTGTCAACCTGTCCCATCCCTAAAAATAATCAACATGAAGACCTGTTTACCTGTAGGAGCACACCGCTGTGTGCGTCCACATTGGGCCATGGATTTTGGACCTTGCCCTGTGCCAGCAGTATGTCCGGTACCACCTTGTAGAGGCTGGAGACGAGCTTGAACATTGGGTCGTTTGGCAGCTTCTTGAGGGCAAACTCTCGCTGACACGAGAACCGGGGGTCTGTCTTACGCAGCACTGCGTGGCCATAGCCCGGCACAACCTGAAAAACAACGTTAAACCTTAATTTAATTGCATTTATTTATTGAGTCTGTTTTCTGGTAGACCCAGTACCTGTGGCGTAGTGGATATGGTGTCAGCCTAGCGTCCAGGACGTTAAGGGTTCGATCCTCAATTAGGGAGCATTCTAGAGATTGCCCCCAACGTCAACAAGTACTGGTTCTACCCAGAAAACAGACTTGAGAGTGTTTCAATAAGCCTAGGGCTTTTGATGCAAGCAAGCTAAAATAAAGAGGTTTACACTTAAAAGCAGTACCGGTAAAACTTGCAGGGACTCGTTGACGGATTGTAGTAATTTGTTACAAGTGAGCCACGCTCTGTGCAAACTGGGGTTAATGAATGTGCTTTAAGTGTAATTCCTGATAAGCCTGTGCGAACTTCATCGGCTTATCTAGGAGGACATTTTATGCACATGCATTAAGCCCCGTTTTCCCAGAGCATGGCCTTTATATAACAGCACAACCCACAAGTTGACAACACATACTCTCACCCCTCAGAGTTCCAACAGCACTTTCATTAACTTTCGATCCCCTCATGGATAATAAATACAGACAATGTTTTAACAGCATTTAAATACTGTAAAATCATTATTATTGGTATGACATGATTTTTTTTTTAATTTTATGGATCCACGAATTGCAACACAAAACACATTGGAAATTACTCATCACAAAATGAGGGGCAAAAGGCCGCTTCACAAAGACGGCGGAAAAAAGCCCTGGCTACTGAAACCATTTTGTGCAGCATACCTGTCCAGCCTTGAGCGTGCTCCACACGAACTCCTTCATTTGTTCCTCTGTGATGTTGTCCCCAACCTGTTCTCGTACCTTGGTCAGCCACACCAGCACTTCCTGTACAACAACAACTCCGGTCAGAAAAGATCTAGCAATGAACTAGTTGCCCTTCTGCAACATATTGACATGATGAATGAATTACAAAGTACCAGTTGCTTTATGACCTTTGATCTCTATGTGTGACCTTGACATTTGAGGTAGTGAGAAGGGTTGTACAAAAGACATAGTTAGGTCTCATGATAGTGAAAAGTTCAGTGACTTTAAAATTGCACAATGAACGACATTGATACAGTCCAGACCAGCAGGCAAACACATACTCTCGATCAAGTGCCAACAAGCTCTGACGCAAGCAGCAACCTTATACACTAACCATTGAGACTGCTAAACTAAGCTTTCTGTAAACGGGCTCGACAAAAAATCAACAAAAACCAAAAAAAGGGGAAAAAACGTTCAAAGGTTAGCTTAATATTTGAGGAAAAATAAGATTATTTTACAGAAATTCTCTTGAAGGAAGGGGCCTTTATAAGGTCCTTGCTACCTAAGGATGCTACCGTGTACCTGGTTAGCCAATCCGTGCAGGGGTCCAGCGAGTCCGTTCATTCCCGCAGCAAAGCTGAGGTAGGGGTCAGAGAGGGCACTGCCCACCAGATGGGTGGCGTGGGCACTCACATTGCCTCCCTCGTGGTCACTGAAATTGATTTCATTTAATTTAAACCTATTTATTTTAGCCTAATGGCATGGAAAGCTGAAGTCTTATTGAAACGCTCTATAATCCATTTCCTGGGTAGAACCAGTACTTGGTGTCTTTGGAAGAAGTCCAAAGATCCCTCCCACAGTTGGGATAAAACCCATGACCTCCCAGTCGATCGGCGGATACTATATCCATGACCACACAGTTACTCACTGCAAATACACACAGGTGTAGTACTTGTGGTGTGTTCTGAGAAAACTGGGCATAATACTTGTGCGTAAATTCATTGTCATCCCAGATTAGCCTGTGCAGTTAGAACAGGCTAATCAGGGACGACCCTTTCTGCCTTAATTGGATTTTTACTAAGAAGAGACTTCATTTAAACAAAAAAATGTCATCAAAGCGTAAAGTGTTGTCCCTGATAAGACTGTGCCGTCTGCACAGGCTAATCTGGGACGACACTTTACGCACATGCATTATGCCCAGTTTTCTCAGAACACGACACATATTTACATCATCAAATCAGCTGTCGTCATTCGTACCAAGGGACAGTCTCACATATTTTATTACAAACTGGGGTAGTATTTAACTAATTATTATAGACCTATTTGAGCCTTGCTCTGGGAAAACTATTAATGTATGTGCGTTAAGTGTAGTTCCAGATAAGCCTGTGTAGTTCTCAGAGGCTAATCAGGGATGATACTTTCCGCTTTTCAAGGAATTCTTTTCTAATCGAAAATCCAGTCTGGGCTAAAAGTGTCGTCTCTGATTAGCCTGTTCAGACTGCTCAGGCTAATCTAAGATGACACTTAACGCACATGTGTTAAACTCAGTTTTTCCAGAACTATGCTTATTTTATGACTAATCTCCACTCAAGATATACATGATATGGTCCCCGGAGGGAATGGAAGTAAACATGGTGTCATGACATAAAAAAAACTTGCAAGTTATATTTCCAGACTTTTTCCTGCTACCAGGGACGTCGTACAGGAATTATACAGTAGCTGTTGAGTGTTGATAAGAGGTACCATAAAAACATTATTATTCATGGGCCATTAATGTTTGAAGATTTCATGCCTAGACTGATCCACAAATTCAACACCACAAACATATCGAAACATGACAGACCAAAATAATCACTATTTTCATGATTTTTATTAATTATTGTATTTATCATTTATCCCAACATCAGAAATCCATTTAAGTGTCCACAAAAGTCATTAAAAACAAGAGATGTGTTTGTCAGAAACACAATGCCCCCTATTGCGCCGCTTTGATTTTTTTTTTACCTTTGACCTTGAAGGATGACCTTGACCTTTCACCACTCAAAATGTGCAGCTCCATGAGATACACATACATACCAAATATCAAGTTACTATGATCAATATTGCAAAAGTTATGAAAAAACTTTAACCTAGGTTAAAGTTTTGGGACAGAAAGACAGACACACATTCACAGACAGACAGGCCAAAAACAATATACCCCCTTTCTTTTTTTTTAAAGGGGGCATAAAAACACACACAACATTTCAGGCCAACAAATATAAACCATTTTAAATTATTTCAACGTTACAGGGTAAACAGCGGAACTGGTTGCGCGTTATACATGATTGCGCATTATACACTGTAAAGTACGGTACCTGTGGATGGTGAGATAGAGCCTCATGAGCTCCACGAAGTCCTTGTTCTCATAACCGAGCATGGTGGCAAAGTTCCAGCTCCAGTCCTTCTTCATGTCTATGGCACCGACCGGGCTGCCCTCGCGGTACAGGTTACGGTAGATGATGGCGGCCACTGTGGGTAGCTTGGCGATCAGGTCCATTGAGTCTTCATACGTGGACTGGAAAGAAATGGTCGAAACAAGGGTTGGATTGGGCAAGACAATGTTCCAGCTAGGCTTTAACATCTCTAGGGCACTCTGGGAAAACAGGGCTTAATTCAGGTTGGTAAAGTTTCATCCAAGATTAGCCTGTGCAGTCCATCCCTTTTAAATGAAAATGCAATCTAGGTAGAAGGTGTTGTCCCTGATTTGCCTGTGCAGACTGCCTAAGGTTTAACTAAAACAAGAGGTCCATGATGGCCCTGAATCGCTCACCTGACTAACCTTGCTACATCAACCTAAATTCTATCAGACTATGGCCACAGGGGGCAGTTGCGCAAAAAAAAATAAACAAATTATATAATATATATAGATATTATAAAAAAAAAATAAAAAAAAATTGCGCAACTCCCCCCTGTGACTATGGCTAGCTATATCATGAAGTACAAATGGGCCAAATTTCAGGACCATAGCTTAAACAAGGTAAATCACTCGCCATTTTCTAAAGCAACGGAAGTGCGTCATTATGCATAATTAAATCGCTGTCAACCCCGCTCGCTTATTAAAATGCGCGCGCAGGCCGGGAACCTCGCTCTTTCTCTATCTACTTTCAGTTTCAACAGAAACATCCACAGACGATGTGATAAATCCTTGTAACTATTGTTTCACTCAATGTATGGGGGCAATCGACACAAGATATTGTAAATTGCATACACATGAATCATAAACAACGGGTAACTAAAGAATAAATAAATCAACAAATTAAAAAAAAACATTGTCATTGACATCGAGCGAATATGGTTGAAGTGTGTTACTCGACAGTTTGCATACGAAAGTTTGCATCTGACTGCACACCGGAGACTCCAGTGTTTGCATTGTACATGCTCGCATACTACACCTGTTAGTCACGTGACGCTTGACAGACGCTACATACATGCAAGGTGTGAAATGAAAACAAAGGCTGTCAATACAGCGCGTCTGCCAAAATCGTCGATACTATTCGTATCCTTGGAGATTTATGACATTCTTTGCTGGATTATAATGTACACTAGAAAATATTTGAACACGCTAGAAGTCACATTTTTGGTCCACATCTTCATGATATTTGGTCAGAATATTTGTTTCTTGGATACGACGGATGAGTTTGAAAATGGTTCAGATCGGTAAAAAAAAAAATCGGCTGCCAGGGCTATTCAATTAACCGAATTACGCCAACTTTTCTATCAGAATATGTAGTAGTAGTAGTAGTAGTAGTAGTAGTAGTAGTAGTAGTAGTAGTAGTAGTAGTAGCAGTAGCAGAAGCAGTAGCAGCATAACAAGACCAATACTTAAGAATGATCAAATGGGAAAAGGTAACCTAGCACTGGCAGTAAATATGGGGCTCATTTACAGGTCAGATTTGGAATCTCTGCTGTAAAATGAGATTTTAAATGAATTAAAGGGAGGCAAATCTGTAATAAAAAGAACATGCATAAACCGTAGTTGTTTCCCTTGTTTGAACCATGCTAAATCCTTACAAGTTTGGAAAGAATTGGATGAAAAATTTGGACTTTATTGCATAAACACCATTTTCTCAATTCAAGGGGAGGTAATTCTGTACTTCATGGACCAATAATGCTCATTTTTTGTAGGGTTCGTGTCCTCATTGATATAAAGACACTGTGCAAATTTGGAAAGGATCGGACAAAAAATGTGGAAGATTTTTGAAAGTTTTCACAAAATAGGCAAAAACGAATAAACATGCAAAGTTCAACGAGCTCCTGCGGCCATGTTTTTTGACGAATCAAATTTCTTTGAACAACTTTTTCAGGGGAGCCTTCAAAGGTCATCCCTGTGAAATTTTTTGAAAATCTGATGAGCGGTTTCTGACAAGAAGATTTTTTAAGGTTTTTACCATATATGGTCATGGCGGCCATCTTGGTTATGTGATCAAATTTTTTTTAACAATTCTTTTGTCCCATGACCTAGGGATGCTCAACATGAAATTTAGTTGAAATTGGCTCAATGGTTTAGTAGAAGAAGATGTTTACAAATTGTTTACAGACGGACGGACGGACGGACGCCGGACGCTGAGTGATCACAATAGCTCACCCCGAGCTATCGCTCAGGTGAGCTAAAAACTGGATAACGAGATAAAAATATATATTATAATTTGAAATTCTTTTTTTTGTAAACCTTCAATGGGGAATTTTGGTCAGTCAATTGGGAGAAATAAATACTCCTTGAACTTTGGCACCAAATTTGACAAAAAAGCCGACTGCTGTACCTCCCAATACTTGGTCTTCTTGACTCCGTCCGAGTACGCCTTGGCAAACTTGCTCTCGGTGTTGAGGGCCGTGATTGCCGCACTGAACTGAGACATCGGGTGCAGGTTGCTGGGGAAGTTGTTCAACATCTGAATCACGTGGTTGGGAATGGCCGCGCGCTTGTTCCACTCTCTGGAAGGCAACAACGAACAATTGGAAAACTGGTCAAGAGTCATGTGCACTCCACACAGGCTAATCTGGGACGACACTTTCTGCCTAGACTGGATTATCATTTAGAAGAGACTTCCTAAAAATGAAAAATCCCATAAAAGCCGACAGTGTGCTCCCTGATTAGCCTGTGCATACTGCACAGGCTAATCAGGGATGATACTTTACACACATACATTAAGCCTGGTTTTCTCAGAGCATGGCTCATTTAGATTAAATGGAGATAACTCGAGGGAAATATCACCCAGGGACCAACAAAATCCATACAATAAGGATTCCAACAGCACCCCTATATGAAAATTCGAACACCTTTACATATGTCTTAAATACCATACTTTACCATTTATAAGGTGCAATTTTATCTCCCAAAGTTTTATTACAAGTGATCAACTGATTAGGCAAAAATAACATGGCGGACGATTTGAAATCCGATTCGCCAGTTTTGTTTATTATAAAACCTTTTTTTCCCCTCAATTTTGGAATTAACAAGTAGGGTGCAGATTATAAATGGTAAAGTACCGTACTATAATTACTTTTATTCTCTAAACTGTTATTTTCTCAAAGTATTTCATAAATTTGAGTCAAACTTGCCACTTCACATCTCTTCATGACATTATTCCTCATATTCTCCCGCTTTAATGGTATAGTTTGTTTAAAGGATGTCTCTTCTTACCAATAATCCAGACTGGCTGAAATTGACAGCCCTGATAAGATTATGCAGACTGCACAGGCTAATCTATGACGACACTTTACACTCATGCATTATGCCTTGTTTTCTCAGAGCAAGACTCATACTTATGACATTATCTACAATTGAAGCCTGTACACAGGGTTATAGAATAACACAGCTGCCCGCATTTGTTCTCTAGCACTTTTTGTATACAGAACATAGGAGTTTTCTAAGTGACCTATGGTCCCAACATTTCAAGGCCTAGAGACCCTTTACACAAATCCTAGCTTTGAAGAACAGTACTTTGATATATTAAATTCCCTTTCAAGCCCTTAAATTTCAATTGTATAAGTTGGTCAATGGTGCGGGTTATTATATACATTGGTACAACAGTATTCTGACTACTAATTTGCGATAAATTGATCTTTGTATCGTGAATACCCATCCTAGTTCATGTTTGCTTCTTCAGAATACTACACCCTATTATCAGATGCGCATTTTTACATTGTTGCGCGTAATACATGGTTAAGTACCATATGATTTCTTGAGTCTCAGTCTATTCTTTATCTATGAAGTCATTAGTGAAAACAGGCCTATGAAAACCCAGCCATACTTGGACACTGCATCTGCCTGTTCCTGTGTGGGCATCTGGCCGGTTAACAGCAGCCAAAATAGACCCTCTGGCAGAGGTTCCTCACCTGTACCCCCGTTACCTGGCAACACACAAGTATGCAATATAAATAGTATAATTTAAACCTATTTATTTTTTGTTAAACTTGATTGCATCACAAGCCATAAGCTTCAAGCTAATTTAAACGCTCTCCATTTCATTTCCTGGGTAGAACCCGTATTTGATATCTTTGGGGGAGATCTAAAGAATGCTCCCACAGTGGGGATAGAACCTGTGACCTCTCGGACGCTAGTCAGACACCATACGCACTACGCCACAACATATATATCCAATATAACTGTGTTGTTGGATGTGGTTTATGAATCCTTTTTTTATGCATCTGGTGGTTTATTCGGAAACACTAGACTCGTTTTGGGAAAAGTTTGCTTTACGCAAGCATGTAAAGTGTCGTCCCAGGGCAGTCAACACAGGCTAATCAGTAGACACTTTCAGCTTTTATGGATTTTTTTTAATGGAGTTCTCTTCCTAACAAAAGCCAGTCAAAGCGTAGTGTTGACCTTGATTAGCCTGTGCTGACTGCACAGGCTTAAATGGGACGACACTTTACGCACATGCATAAAGCCCCGTTTTCACAGCAAACTGCTACAACGTGTTGTTGAGTGAGGTGTATGAATTGTTTATTGTACGCATTCTGGTAGTTTATTAGGAAATATAGGTAATTTAAAACTGGTAAATGACTGTTTCAAAGAGTGAAAAATAACAATTATAATTATGAATGATTTTCAAACAGGGTTCGTCTCCATATCCAGCTGTATAAGTTAAACTTTAAATAATTAATATTATATTGAAAAAAACTTCACTTCTCAGTTCATAAATAATTCTAATAAAAAATAATACATACAATTTTAGTCAAAACAACGCTATATTATTTCCCAATGCAAAGGGCCAAAACCACATTCCCAAAATGGTGAAAAAAACCCACTGCCAGGTTTTTTAAATGCCAATTGGAAAAAAAATTCCAAAACAAACAAAACTAGCAAATGGAAAAGGAGCGTTGTATCAATGTTTAACGCGCACAAACTATTTCAATGTTAACTTGGACGGGGGGAAAAAACTGGCGATATACACAGTTAAGTACAGTATGTACCTTTTGGAAGCAGCTGCTGACACTCTGGAATGCTGTAACCACGGAAACGGATGCCCTCGTTGGGATCCAGGACGGAGGTCTCTGTCACCAGACCTTTGATGCCTCGCATGCCTCCGTACATCTGAAAAACATGTGGGGTTTAAACTTTGCTAAAAATGTTAATGGAAAGGTTAGGTAACAGTCTGTTAACTTCCAACCCAAATTAAATTTATTTTGAAAGCTATTTTATTAACAAAAATATGCATTTTTTTTAGCATAATTATCAAATGTATGCAAAATATTTTAGCATACAAGTTTGTTTTCAATAAACACATATATTAAAAGAGTTAACAGTAAAGTCACATAAATAGCTTGATCCAAAAATTAACGGCTGTAAGCTTAACTGGTCGTTCAAATTTGAGCAAACAGACTCAAGGATACAGTACAGGCAGCGTGTACTTGGACAAACGCCACTCGTCGCGGTGTTCATTTTACGGTGTTCGCTTGCCAAACGACCCCCGCGATGGGTGTTCAGATCAAATATTCGCGGGGGCCGTTTTCCATAAGGTGGACACCGCGAATCACCGCGGACCCATAATATCTACCGCGGTGTTCATCGTGTTCGCTAGAAATAAAATAATTGAACATAAACGTAGGTCGGTACCAATTTGCAGAAAGAATCTACCGTGCGTTTGAATGTTATAGGTGTCATTTGGTGTCTAAAAAATTAACAACGATTACGAACAATCACAATCGATTACCGCATACATGCAAAAATTCCCGTCTCTGTCCATTACCCGATAATCCCGAGATTTCCGATTTCATGCAAATTCTGGTCAATGTTGACGATAAAAGTGTGATAGAAATGCAAAAATCACAAACGTTCGCCATATCTCTAAACTATCAAATGAATTTCGGCATATGTTTCTATTTAAAGATTTGATGAAATAAGCGCCCAATCAGAACAGGTGTATTCCAACATTCGTAAATCACCTGACGCCTAGTGCGCGCGTTGTGTAGAGTTCATGTTCTGTTACAAATTGTAGCCACAAATAAATACATGTATATATGCCCATGATATTTTCATTTTCTTTGTTCTGAACCATAAAAAGCGCGCGAAAATTGGCGTGGGTGTATTTATTTTTTACACAAAATCTTCGTAGCGCAGACAACATTGGGATCTTTTAATTTCGATTTAAAGTTTCGTAGTGAATTTCTTCTCAAGTACCGGGGTAGCTCGCGAATGATTTGGAATTGACATTTCATCTGAATAAAATAAAAATCAAACACGCTGTAACACGCTATATTTAGATTTCATGCAACATGTACAAGTCATTTTCTGGAAATCGGGAGAAATGAAACCCAATTTTGTGAAAACAAAAAGGGCAATTGCATTGATTAACACCATAAAAGTTAATCGTATTGATCATCTAAACGCTTAGTTTTAGTTTCCGACTTAACGTACTGCCCGAGTTTAAGTACGCATAAATGTGCACATAATATCTACATGTACATGAAGTATATGATTTTATTTTGTACATGTACATGTACATTTAAAACGCGTGAATGACCCTCGCAGACAGGTGTTTACGGTGGCTGCGCAGCATCGCAGTGATCACGGGTGTTCCTGTTAACGATAGCGTGCAATCGCGGCGATTTCGGGTGTTCGCCGAACAACGCGGTCAGTAGCGTGTCCGCCCCCCGCAAAATGTCACCCATCGGGAAAATTGAACACCGCGGACACGCGTTTTTGTCCAAGTACACGCTGCCTGTACTGTATTTGCTTGTTTGTTTGGGTTTTTTAGCCATTTTCAACAGTAATCCAGTCATATCACCACCATACATTCAGATTAAAACACACGGGTTTAAAACTACTGGTTCGTTTTGTTCGGATTTTTGTCCACAGTAATTCAGTCATATTATTACCGTATATCTGAAAAAAACACGGGTCTTAAACTCCAAGGATATTTGCGTGTTTGTTTGGTTGGGATTTTAGCCGTTTTCAACAGTAATTCAGTAATATCACCTCTGTATATCTAAGAAATACAGACTGGTCTTAAACTGCAGGGGCATTTGATGGCTCGTTTGGTCGGGTTTCTTTGCTGTTTTCAACAAAATTTCAGTCATGTCACTGTTTTTAAAGCAGCAGGAATATTTGAGCGTCGTTCTGGGAAAACGGGGCTTGCGACAGTGGAGCCAGTGCTTTCATGGAATTTTTCTTAAACAGATGTCTTTTCTAAACAAAAAGCCAGTTAGGCGGAAAGTATTGCACACTGCACAAGCAAACCAGGGATGACACTTTCCGTCTATATTGTATTTTTCGTTTTAAAGAAGTCTCGACTTAGCCAAAATCCAATTTAGGCAGAAAGTGTCATCCCTTATTAGCCTGCCAGGACTGCATAGGGGCAACACTATGCACAGGCATTAAACCTGGTTTTCCCATAGCGGGGCTCATATATATTCATATGACATGTATTTTTAAAACATTGTTTTAATAATTAATAAAACTGGTTTCACTTTGAGAATTTACTTAATGTATTGGAATTTCATTTACAATTTTAGTGCATAATAATGTGGTCAGACAGAAACAAGAGATGTGTTTGTCAGAAACACAATGCCCCCTACTGTGCCGCTTTGAATTAAAAATGTTATTTTTTATTATATCCCTTTAAAAATTATAACTTCCCTTGTGAAAATGATTCTGTACCTGCCAAATGATAAATAGAAATTGTCTACCTTTAAAGCTTGTTTCTTCCATTGGATTTTGTTTTTTGACCTTTGACCTTGAAGGATGACCTTGACCTTTCAGAACTCAAAATGTGCAGCTCCATGAGATACACATGCATGCCAAATATCAAGTTGCTATCTTAAATATTGCAAAAGTTATGGCCAATGTTAAAGTTTTCGAACCAAATCACAGACGGACTGACAGTTCAACTGCTATATTGACACTGATTGTGCAATTGAGCCGCATTTTGGTAAAACTGGGCTTTATGCAACTGCGCAATGTGTCGTCACAGATTAGCTTGTGCAGATCCCACAGGCTAATCAGAGTCACTTTCTTTTGTGGAATTGTTTGTTTACAGAAAGTCTCTTCTAAAGGAAATTCCAATTTTAGTGAAAAGTGTCACCCCTGATTAGCTTATGCAGACTGCACAGGCTTATCAGGGACGACTCTTTATACACATGCATTAAGCTCAGTTTTCATAGAAGGAGGCTCAAAAAGTGAGAATTAAGTACCGAATCCACTGTGACATTGCCCACAACGGTCTTGCCATGTTCTGCTCGGAACTTTTTCACTTCCTCCTGCTTTTCTGGGATCAGATTGGTCAACACTTCACGCAGGTTCTGCAATAGACAACACAGTGTAAGGTTCTGTATGACTGCCCAGGGTTGGTTTTTTTGGCATTCCCTATCCAGCTATATAACTTATAAACCTTAGAAATATAATAATGAAAACACTTTAATTCTCAATTGGTAAGTATTCGTAAGCAAAGCCTTATAAAAACCTTTTGACTAAACCTTTGACTAAGATTGGTTAATACCATACACATACCAAAACAAAAATGACAATATGAATAAGAGTTTTTAACATTATAATTGCTTAGGTCAATTTTCGGAGTTGGAAACGGAGAAAAATTGAATATTTCAATTGGGACTTTTTGCCAGTCATTTGGGGGCAAATACATACTTTTTGAGGATGGGAATAGGGCTACAATTCAGTCCCAAATTTGAACCCCATTTCTTTTATCAACATTGCTCATTTCTTTTTGAGTTATTGCAGGATCCAGTTGTTTTTTTTGATGGACGGACATGTAGCAGGGTTCGGTATAAGGAGAACGTATACTACCTTGCTAAATGAGCTAGTTTTTAAAGCGACGCGGAAGAGTGTCTGCCTGATTTGGAACTGGGAGGTCCTGGGTTCAGTCCCCATTGTGGTCAGGGATTGCAAACCCTGCTACAGACAAACAAACCCCCATATACACTTAAAAAAACAGGCCTATTTTCGCATACAGAGACTGAGAGTTACCTCAACCCAGCTTAATACTTTTTGAGTTATTGCAGGATCCAGATTTTTCGGACTGATGGACAGGCGGACAGATAAACAAAACTGAAATTAATTGCATAACATTCCCTATATGGCCCTCGATTCACATTTCAAGTTCTATCAACCTAGCTCACTAATTGTTGACTAATTGCAGGAGCCAAATCAGTCTGCAAAACTAACATTTTCGTCTTTATTGCCAATGTGGCTATGAAACTTTCAACATTTCATAGCCAGAGGCAATTTTTCACAGCCAATTTTTTTCCATTGATATTATCATGAAAGGACGTCAAGAGTCTGTATACATGTATTGCAATTAAGGGTTTGAGTTGTTAACAAATCAGTAGTGTAAAGACTTTTATTCCATTCTTGATGTGTGGCTTATTTACAAGAGTTCTGAGAATTCTACACAGAATTATGTTATTTTAATTGTTTTCAAAGTTTTTATCTGAGTCAGCATAATAATTGTCAGCATCATGATCCACGGCCATATCCATTGTCACATCAACTGCCTTTTCAATTATTTGGATTATCGAGATATATGCATAAATGATATAAATTGTCAGTCATATTTAAACAATTCGAGAGTATTACAAAATACAAGCTCATAACTTTGTTTACCCTTAATATTCCCTGCGTTTTGCCAAAACAGATGAGTCTGTTGATTTTGGTATTGCCTATTTACCAGGGAACATAATAGCCGTGTGAGGTTTGACAGGGGTGTAAATGGTCCTTTATTTGAAATCCGGAAAATTTTGTCGGGGGTCTGGGGCCGCAGGTCCCCAACAGGGATAAAGGGCAGAGCTCTCCCCTAACTAATTAAACTTTTCAATAGTCTTTCAAGTTTCTATTTCTGATGAATACAATGCGAAATAGTATAAAACAGACCGACCTTATCACCGCATGCAGGTTCGTCATTCTATTATTTTTTTAAAGAACATCAAAAAGGAAATTATTAGCGACGACAATTACTTTATCCGAAAACGACAGTCCAAAAAATGTATGTGTTTTGCACATGAAATAAAATGTGCATATCGTTTGACTGCAGAAAATGAAAACCATGCAGCTACCAATTAAGAAAATACGTTATCAACATATAATTTGGTTAACATATTGCTTTACTATATGTTTTTGCACTGCTTTACTTTGCTAAAAAGATCACTTGAAATATTTAAAGATTGCGGACAATTGTTAGATTTCCGAAAGTAGCGGAGAATTTTCGTAACTTGCAGTTCATGTCCGTGCCATCCGCTAACTAATTAAAAATGAATAAATAAAATTTCGGGCAAAATCGGTACCGAGCACAAATTTCCGGAATGCCTACAGTATTAATTTCGTTATAAAATGATCACACACTAGAACGAATTTTCGTAAATTGATTATTCGTTGGTTTATTTCTAAACGGTCTTTTCAGATTTTTTTCATCGCAATTCAGGCCATCGATAGACAATATTTACATCGCCAGAGCTGAGATTTTATCTCATTGGCGATCAGGCGATGGGTTAATTTTGCAGACTGAGCCAAATGATAGTTTTAAATTATTTCCGTCACCATCGCAACCACAATTTTTATCAGACAAAAACTCAAATAACCGTGCATAGTCCCCATAATGATGCTCGATCCACAAACCATGCAATTAATCAATCTAACTCAAAGCATTTTTTGAGTTACCGCTGCGCAGATTCCAGATTGGGGCTGAAAGACAAACCCACTGGCGGATTGGGAGTAAACCTATACTACTATTTAGTTACACTAGTAGGGGACTAATAAACCAATACCAGTCAGACTGTACATATTTGGGCAATTCTACCACTACTAAGTCATTATGCTTAAAAAATAAGGTATCTATTCTTTATAGTCTTTTGTGACAATTTTGGCCGGTATTTTTTCCTTTAGGTTTAATATTTTTTAAGTTCATTCATAGTGTTTGCATCAAAACGAAAGTACGTTTCCCGTTTGCAAGTCTTTAACTTTTCAGTTAGTTCCACGCAAATATTGTGTGAATTGTAGATTGATCATTGTATTTTTGTGTACATAATTTAATGATTTAATAATACAAGTCGGTTATAAACATGCACAATATGTACTGCAGAATGTAGAAGTAGTATACTATAATTACTGCTTGAAACGGTAGGGTTGTGTTTTCATGAAATAGTAGGGTTATGTCTTTAACAAGGTGGTCACGTGAACCATCAGTATATAAAGCGCTGCTTTACTGGGAGCAGTCAGAGCACATCGTTGAGTAAGCTGCGGTAATTTAAGACCATATACCATTGGAATTATTTGTGACTTTGGATGCCTTTTGAGTGGAAGTGACCCAAGCAACTTTGCGCATCACACCACAGCTTGCTGGGTAGCTTCAATAGAGACTCATACCTTTGTCCGGGTCACAGGTCTCCTTTGGTTTATAAGACAGTGCACGTGTCAGGTCTCATAGGTCAGCCTGAGTCTGTCAAGCTACTTATTGTCGCTTGTACTACACTGACTGATTGTCTTCCTTGCATAACGCAGAGGGGGGACATTGAGTGTCTTCCTTGCGTAACGCAAAGGGGAGACACGGCAGACTCTTTGGTATAGGTGTAAGACACCCTAGGTGACCCAAGTCACCCAAGACACCCTTGGTGACCCAAGTCACCAAAGACACCCTAGGTGACACAGTCACCCTAGGTGACCCAAGACACCCTAGGTGACCCAAGCCGCCCTGGGTGACCCAAGACATCCTAGGTGACCCGGGTCACTCAAGTGATCAAAGCGATCCAAGTCGCGAAGGGCAAACGAAACCGGCTTGTATAGAATTTATATTATTTGTTTATTTAATCACACGGCTAAGGAAAGCCTGAGGAAAAGCCATTATATATATATATATCCCGAAGGAACGGTAGACATGTTACACTTTTTTAAATAGAATGTGAATTTCCCGAGTCCGGTTTAACATCTTCTTTACTTTTTATGTGTGCCAAATTATGTTTAAGAGACTTTTTAATGTGCAAATTCAATTTGTTTGCATGAATCAAACACGTTAACACATGAAAGGGAACACCAGTCAATCATTTTCGAGAGTTTACTTGAATACTCACTGTGGAAGATGCAGTGGCATATCTGCAGGAACCCAACGTTGACTGAAAATGTAAGCAGTCACATGTCATTATATTGTGATGTCAATTTAAAGTAGCTGCAATATTTTCACAACTGCTGCAATATTTTCCTCACAACTGTGATGTTATAAAATGATATCATTTTTAAGTGAATCAGACATGTTTATAATGTTGCTTGAAATCCTAAGCTTGTCATGGAAAAAACTATGCATAATTTATATTTCACAACGTCTTCACAGTTTACTGAAGGCTTTGATCTATAAACTGTGATTGTAATCAAAACGTGTTATTTTGTGCAGACATTTTTTTTCACCTTCCTGCTTGACAACACACGTTCTTCTATAATTTAGTAAGTACTTGTAACTAATACTGGATCGGATCTGCCAATGCTAAGAAGAAACCTTGTGATAATAATAACAACATGCGAAAAACTTGGTCAAACGAAATCGCCAAAAACAAAACGAGCAGTTTGACAATCACCCCACCCCCTTTTATTTACACAAATCGATTCAAGGTGCTGTCCTTGGCATTGTAAATTTTAAATAACAAACGACATTAAATTAAATCAATTATCCATAAATTGTGATCCTGCTTTATTTATTAAGTTTAATCAAACACATACCTGTTGGTTTAGCAGAATCTGCACTATTTTGTTCCGTAGCAATGCCATTTTTCGGTCAGTGAACTGTGCTCTGTTTTAGCCGGTTTTTTGACGGATGTGACGTACGGTCACGTGCGTTCGAATGGGAGGCGGAAAACTACAACTTATAGACAAAACGGCCCCTTGTCAAAACGTCCCCGAGTCTAAATGACCAAAAATTTGGTCAAAACGGCCCCATAATTGGTCAAAACGGCACCACTTTGGTCAAAACGGCCCCAAAGTCAGTTTCAAACTTGGTCAAAACGGCCCTATTCGAAAATCCGAAGGGGGAGAGACATAAAATATATAATATATTAAATATACTTTTGTTATTTTCTGTATCTTAGATAGATATTTCGTGGTATATTTTTTTTTAATAAATTTGTTATTTGGATAGTTAAATCTGTTATTACAACTTTAAAGGATTTATTTTACACACAAATACACATTACATACAAACATTGATTGCGTCGTTTTCTATAATAATTCTTTATCTTTCAACTATCTCACAAATAACTGATTGCGTCGGTACTTAATGTATGTTAGAAAATAATTTGATTGCGGGCGAGATTGGATGAATGAGCTTAAGTAAATTATGATAATAACGTCTCTTTGGGGAAATTATATTAATTGTAATTTTACTATAATTATATCACAATATTATAGTTATTTGATTACTTTTAATCACTTTTGAAGTCGTTGATGAAGTTTACTTTAAAGCAATTAAACTAGCTTAAGATGTATTGTTCAAAGCAAACTGAGCATAACTGTTACTAATATGCATAATATGCGTTAAATCAATTATTTCCCGAGCATATAAATATCGGCCATAGACCATCTATTCCATATTTTGACCTTTTTTGTTACTCTATGGATGTATTTAATATATTTGAGTTTATACTTATCGTCTTATGCAATGTCAAATAAGTGTATTGAGTGTGCGTAACTTACAGTTCGACCGCGCCAACAAGGAATTTCTTGTGACTCATGTGAAAGTTGGCAAACACCGAACATGCAATTCAGGTAAGCGAATCCGTTATTTCATTTGATATTTAGATTTCTAATAATTGGCACAATTAACGTCTCTTTCACACTTGTGGTCGGTATATTTCACGGGTAATATATCTGTTTGTAAGAGGTGTGGAAGGTGTTATAATGTTTTTCATAACACTTGAAAAGGTGTTGTATACCGCGCACATTAATTAATTGCATTGCAAGATTCAATTAGCTAATATATCCGGTAATTAATCAGTTTTACTTTTATAATCATGTTTAACACGGAAAATTAACATTGATATGTAATAATGCCCATTGTGTGCATGAATAAAAAAAAACATAAAAATAAGGTGTTTAGTTTAGACTGATGATAATCTAATTTTTAAGTCATTTTAAAACGATTCACCTTTTTCGTATTTTCGTATTATTTTCTGATGCATTATTACTTACTGCGATGTTTTTGACCTCCAGGAACGAAGGAATGCGACAACCAGATGGCGCTGTTCAGTAAAGAACAAGTCCCAAGTGTGCGGTTCCATGGTTATGGAAAAAGGAGGGAATTACAACCCCACAGCCAAGGAGCATAGCAACGCCCAGATACGAATTAACAAGTAACTTGTGCAGCACTAACGAAAGTATGCACCCGCCAACATTTTCCATGTCGCCGGTAGCTTTTGACAAGATGAACATACGTCATTTTCCGTCGAGACTAACGATATATACGTTCTTTCTTTCACTTTCATTACTGTCTGCAGATGATGTTTTAGCAAGTAAGATTTATTGCGCTCACATTTATGTCATAACTTAAGCGATTATCAAACTTTCGTTCTTGTTTAAATTTTGGCAAAACCAGAAGGAGTCCAGAACAAACCCATGCAAGTCTGCTAACACTTGTTAATAATAATGGATGGTTTTATTCAACTTCAACATTACCGGTCCCGATCAAAAAAAAACGTACCCTAGCTCGAAATGAGTTTGAGTTACGTCCTTTTGGATATGATTTATTTTTTTACTTTTATGTTAACAGTTAAAACTCGTCTCTCATTTTTGATAAACAAGGAAATGACGTAACTCTAGCTTGACTAGGGCCGTTTTGACTAACTTCCGACCTAAATGATTTTGAACACAAAAGGTAATGGAAAGGTATGGAAGCATATTTGTGCCACCACTTAACAACTTAAAATAACATGAAAATAATGGAGGATTTCGCGAAAAAGAAATTCTTTTCGCGAAAACAGATAAATTTTCATGGAAATAAATATATTATGTTAACACGAATTTATGCATGTTAGTGCTCTAAACTGCCAACACATACAGATAAAATTTTCATGAAAATAATGGAAGATTTCGCGAAAACAAATATTTTTTCTCGAAATCAGATAACTTCATGAAATTATGCATATAAATTCGCGAAAAATGCCAGTTATATAAAAATAGATGCTCTTCAATCGGTAAACATTGTCTTTATCCTACAGACCAAGAACTGGAGTGTACGTGCATACTATAGCAAGTAGTAAGTTTCCTTTTATTGTTTTATTTTTAATGCAAATGCATCTTTGTTGACGAAAATACATGTATCTGTTTTTACATATTTATTTTCAGACACAAAAATGAAAATTACTGGGTGAGAAATGGATGTGCGATTTTTCTGTATTCATTACTGCAACAGTCTATACAGTGTCAATGTCACATTAAGAGTTCATTAAAGAATGTTAGACATTTGGATTTTTTATTTGAATAATAGATCTCTAATTTTCTTTATGTTAATTCCAGATCATGCCCGCATACGATATTCAAGAAGCCGATCTTCAGGGTATGTCATCATCACAGCTTATTGTTTTGTATCGTCAGAGAGGCTATTCTATACGTGAAATTCTTGGAGTTATGGCCATACGACATGGAAAAAACGCAAACGATCAATTTCCCGAGTCTTGAGACGTTACCGCCTGACTAGAGGTCAAAGTCAGCACAGTCTCGAACAAATTATTCAAGGAATATTGCTTGAGTTATCAGCTTCCGGTGAAAATGCTGGTTATCGGCAAATGCATCAAAGACTCCTGATTAATCATGGACTTGCAGCTACATTTGAGATGGTTCGTCTAATTTTAGGACTTATTGATCCACAAGGTGTTGCATTAAGGCAGGCGGGAAGGTTAAGGCGGAGAATTTATATAAACAATGGTCCCAATTTTGCAAGCCATTTAGATGGCTGGGACAAATTAAAGCCATACGGTTTGTCAATCCATGGAGCTGTGGATGTATTTTCCCGTAGAGTGTTGTGGCTGAAATGTTGTGATTCTCACAAAAAGCCGATGTACATATCTAGCTTTTATTTAGACTACATTAGGGAAATTAATGGCATTCCAGTTCGGGTTTACGGTGACCGCGGTACAGAAAATTCTATTGTCCGTGATGTGCAAATGGCATTACGATGGACGGACGCAGATCAGTACCAGGGGATCCTAAGCTTCGTCTATGTTTCATCTAACAGAAATGTCAGAATTGAGAGGTTTTGGCGAAGTCTTCGAGAAATGTGTGGAAATGTCTGGATGAACCATTTTAAAGATATGAGTGATTTCGGATTACTGGACAAATCTGATAGTGTGCACTTAGAATGCATAAGATACTGTTTTCTTCCTGTCATTAGTAAAGACCTGAATGAAGTTTGCAATATTTGGAATACTCATCGTGTTCGTCGAAATAACCGAATGTCATGTCCTGCAGGAAAACCTGAGGTGTTGTTCTTTCAGCCAGAAGTATATGGTGCAAGAGATTGTAAAATACCACTGGTTGACAATAGGGAATTAAATGATGTGGTACGGGAGTATTCTCAACGCCCTCCAGAACTTGGTGTATCACAAGAGTTCCTGACAATTGCAAAAGCAGGTGTCGGAGATTTGAATCTTCAATACCCACCTAGAAACAGAGAAGAAGGAACAGAGCTTTTTGCTGCAATAACCATGTACATTGAACGCCTCGTTTAACACGGAAATGAAACAAAAATGAACTTAATGATACTTCCTTACAAGCTGGCTAACTTGTACATTGGTTGACAAAATATCAATTAACAGATATAGTTGTGTCTGAAAGCAGAGCAAGTACTAGTTTTAAACAAGCTGCTGGCTTTGTATGCGCTGTCATTGCCATGAATGATTGTGTGTCAATAAAACAATACATATTTTGTCAGTTTTGCTTTAAAATATATTTTAATAAGTGGCCAAAATGTTAGCTTTATTTGTTAAGAACACCCTGAAATTAAAAAAACAACAACACACAAACCAGGTTACGTTGTATATGGAATCAATTCCGTCACGGGGGAAGTAGTGTTACACGAAGGGTAGAGTGTCTGGAAATATAATTTCTGGATCACTGCACTGTTTGCGTAACACTTCCAAATTTCAGATGAACGGTGGAATGCTTCTGTTCTGCCCATGTGTGGCAATCGCCCTTATACTGTCAAATAGTTATAAATTTTTTGGGCATACGGTAAGAACAAGGCAACACAAGGTGCGCCTTGAGACGGTTCTGTAAAGACTAAAGATAAACGTGACAAACTGACTCATTACGACTGTCCAATTTGAAATCATTGTGTCTTGCAGTCTTGTCAGAGGGCTGTCAGGTGTCATTTTCTCGTGTTACCTTAAATGCAGGGTTTGTCATAAGGCACTTCTCGTCTTGCCTTGTTCCGCCAATGTGGGGTGAGAATAGCAGTTTTATGCCATACAATAAGTGTTTCATATCCAAACTAATTTTCATTATGCAGTAGTTTACATGTAACCTTGACCTTTGAGTAATATACCTCAAACACACCAGTATATATGGATAAATACAGCAAGAGTTATGTACAACTAACTATTTGTTAAGGTACAACTACACCGAGTATGTGAAAGTGCAAAGGTAAGTCAGAGGTGGCTGTATAAGTTGAATTTGTTTGATGGTAAACAAGATGATATTTAAACAAGAACCGTTCGACATCCTCACACTCGACTTTTCTCAGGGCAGTGCTAGATTATTATTATAAAATGAAAATCTAAATGAAAAAATAAACGTTGAAAATGGGGCATAATTCTGCCAAAATATTTTTTGGATTATCTGTCATGCAAGTTTGTGTTCTCCTTTTGATAGTTAACAACAGCCCATTGTATAAAACTTGGTTATCTTATCCGCCGGTTATCTTTGTCCACTGCTTAAATTGTCCAAATTGGTTAAGACCTTGGTTAACTTTAACAACAAAAACAGACAATATCCAAAGCATGTGATGGTCTCGTTAATCTTCTTATACAATTGTAATCCAAATTAAATTATCCAAAAACCAGAGATATTGAAAAAGATAACCAATGATAACTATTATCAAAGTTTACACAACTGGCTGCAAGTGTTCAAAGTTAGAGGTGAAAACCTTTGATAGTTGTTGAAAAATGGACACCAGTCACACACTAAAACAAGACTGATGTCCTCAACTACGATGGTCTGACAACAATAACTCAACATGCGTTGAAAAGTAGAGCTAAAACACATTAACATGATCAAGTCAAGCAAGGGCAAATAAAATTAATAATGACACTGTTTATTTTAGAAATTATTTATTTAAAATAAGACAGACTTTTTGTCATATCACAGCATAGCAATCAATGTGAAATCAATGCTATCAAAAAGTTAAGAAAATAAAAAAAATAAAAAAACAAGAACTCCGCGAACGAAATTGTGCTACGGACGCAGGCGGGACATGAACAATTTTACCATAAATAGATATTTAACCTATAAGTCCTAGTGTGACCTTGACCTTAGGGGAAGGGACCTGGCTGTTCAGCATGACACATTGGACAATGATGATGAACATTTGTGCCGAGTTAAATGAAATTCACTTGAAAGATGACGAAGTTATGCTCCAGACACGAATGAGACATGAAAATTGTATCATATATGGAGATTTGACCTATAAGTGTGACCTTGACATTAAAGGTAGGTACCTGGGTGTTTAACGCGACACATCGTCTAATGATGGGGAACATTAGTACCAAGTTAAATGAAATGCGCTTAATAAATGACAAAGTTATGCTCCGGACACGAAACATTGTACCATATAATCATATATGGACATTTGACCTATAAGAGTGACCTTGACCTTGGAGGTAGGGACCTGGGTGTTAAGAGCGACACATAGGAAAATGATGGGGAACATTTGTGCCAAATTAAATGAAATTTGCTTAATAAATGAAGATGTTATGTTTCGGACACAAAACATTGTATCATATAGTCATATATAGACATTTGACCTATTAGTGTGACCTTGACCTTGAAGAATGGGACATGGTTGTTATGTGCGACTCATCATCAAATAATGGGGAACATTTGAGCCAAGTTAATTAAAATTTGCTTTATAAATGACAAAGTTATGCTTCGGACACCAAAAACTGTATCATATTGTCATAAATAGATATTTGACCTAAAAGAGTGACCTTGACCTTGGAGGTAGGGACCCTGGTTTGTAAAGCGCGACATATCGTCTTATGATGGGGATCACTTTTGCCAAGTTAAAAGACATTTGCTTGATCCGGACAAAAACGGGACGGACACACAGACGGACGGACGATCGCGATTCCCATATCCCCCTCCAACCTATCAGGGGGGGGGGATAACAACTTAAACTGAAGGATATAAAATGCGAAAAAAACTTGAAAATTTGTGTAATACAGAACTATTTCAAACTCTTCACAGACATGCCTTTTAAACTGAGTAAGCTTTATTAAATAATAATCTCAAAGATGACAATGTATAACATTTATGTTCATTGGTATTTACTATTTTTTTTATTAAAATGTTACTGAAAGTATACATAAATATTTTATTAAGTGTTACTAAAAGTATACATTTTTTTTATCAGAAAACTTAAGTTTTAACTTTGTTCTCAATAATAAAATCTCAGTTAATCAATCGTACCCAGCTACTCCCTCGCCATAAATCAGTCCAAGAAACATAGTTTTATTAAGTAAAACAGTGTTTTGACATTTTAAACTGACACTTGCAAATGGGGCATACCGAACCCCTTTCTTCCAATTCGCAGCTGCACAGTATATGTGTCCACAGTTTAAAAAGGTATCGCAATATCTATCTCTGCAAATCTGGCATGTTGGAATTCTAGGATAGGTAAAACTCTGAAAAGAAAAAAAACAAAAACACTCACAAAAGACCATACTAACAATTTTAACACTTCATGTTAAATAGTTAAGGTCGTACAAGGTTTTATAAAGTGCCTCAGACACTCTGGGTAATTAGTTAATTTAGAATTGTTTCAACTCTTATTTTTTTAAGCAAATCAGTTGACAAAATGAAGGACAACATCAAATAAATATCATCCCTTTTTCATAAACAGTGAAATTTGGTGTATTTCCAGCTTGCTTTCATTTTTAAAGAGCATTTAAACAACTTACCACTGGTGACACATAATCATGGTCCGAATGCTCGTCCAGCTGCTGGTTCNATTAAAACTACATAGTATGAGCTTGGTTACGGTTGTATAAAACACATCTGTGTTTTCATTGGTTTTTCATCAGTCAAAGAAACATATTTTTATTTAGTAAACCGTTTTTTACATTTTGATCTGACACCTGCAAATGGGGCATACCGAACCCCTTTCTTCCTATTCGCAGCTGCAATCGTAGCACAGTATATGTGTCCACAGTTTCAAAAGGTATCGAAATATTTATCTCTGCAAATCTGGCATGTTGGAATTCTACGATAGGTAAAGTGCCTCAGACACTCTGGGTAATTAGTTAATTTAATATGGTTTAAACTCTTATTTTTTTAAGCAAATCAGTTGACAAAATGAAGAACAACATCAAATAAATATCATCCATTGTACATAAACAGGGAAATTTGGTGTATTTCCAGCTTGCTTTTATTTTTAAAGAGTATTTAAACACTTACCACTGGTGACACATAATCATGGTCCGAATGCCCGTCCAGCTGCTGGTTCCCAAGTGAAAGCCCGTCCAGCTGCTGGTTCCCAGATGAATGCCCGTCCAGCTGTTGGTTCCCAGATGAATGCACGTCCAGCTGCTGGTACCCAGTTGAATGCCTGTCCAGCTGCTGGTTTCCAGTTGAATGCCCGTCCAGTTGCTGGTTCCTAGTTGAATGCCCGTCCAGCTGCTGGTTCCCAGATGAATGCCCCTCCAGTTGCTGGTTCCCAGATGAATGCCCGTCCAGCAATATCTGGTATATTATGAGTTATCATGTTGGCGGTCAAGTAGATGTAGTTCGGCCTGATAAACTCCCCCTCCCCACTGGTTACCTCTATTGCAGTATATTTACGACACAGCAAAAAGTAAAAAAAGCTCTGGGACAGCTGGAACAAAAAATATACGTTTACCACTGAAAACATTGATTTTTATGAATACGTGCCTTCCCAAATTATATTTATTAAAGAAGTGTAGACCAAAAATATTTCAAACATTTTTAATGACAATTAATATAATTTTCTTTTATACAATTAAAAGATCTACTTTGTTTTAGTTAATTAAAACATACTTACAGACCTCGCGTAGAACACCACGTTAGGTATTCACGTTAAAGGCTCTGAAGTGCATCTATTTTTAGATCTGGCAACTTTCGCGATTTTTTTAAGGTTTCGTGAAAAGTTTTCAAGAAAAGTCTTCCGTTATTTTACTCTTTTCGTGAAAATGTATTATTTCCAAGGTTTCATGAAAAGTTATCTGTTTTCGAGAAAAGTGATATATTTTCGTGAAAACTTTCATTTGTCTTTATGTGGTGGCAGTTTAGAGAACTAACAGGGAAAAACTCGTGTTAACATAATTTATTTTATTTTCGTGAAAATGTATCTGTTATCGAGATTTTTTTTCGCGAAATCCGCCATTATTTTCACGTTATTTCATCTGGTAAGTAGTGGCACAAATATGCTTCCATAGGGATCCCATATACTTTTACTACTTTATTTATAAACATAAAATTCTATAATATATTTAATGTACCTCGTTGACGCATGCGCATAACATTACCAGGCCTCGCTCATTGTAATTGTCCGCTTCCCAATATAGTATAAATGTAGAATAGCAATAACTTAGCAGTTACAGCGAGCGTTCGCTATAGTTCGCGAACGTTCGCTATTGAACGCATTCTCCTAGCAGAGTTGTCGTTCGTGCCTCAGCATACACCGTGTTACATCGACTTTCTCCGGATAGCTTCGGAAGATTGGCGTCTTATGCAATTAATCGTGCTGAACCAGAGTGATACACCGCAGTGTAAGAGAGAGTATTGAACGCTCGGTTCGCCGCGAACGTTCGCGAACCGAAGCGAACCCTCTCGGGAGGTAGTTAATCATTCGTCCGCTTGGTCTCTCGTCTTCGTTACTGGTGGATATAGGCACCTCCTCTCCGCTGTGCGACGGGAACGACAGTTTGGAGGCTGCCAGAGCTGCTAGCGAAACCATTTCAGTGCGTTCAGTTACAGCGAACGTTCGCTATAGTTCCGCTAACGTTCGCGTTGCCATTGTTTGTAAGCCAATGTAGATTAAACGGAAAGAAAAGGTTACATACAACGCAACTTATATTGGAACTGAATCTCATGTTCTAACAATGATAGTGATTGCGTAACATACTTCAATATTTCGAGATAAATCGAGAGTTGTTGAAATCTAAACAAAAAAAGTTCTATTATAAAATATCTATAATATAGTAATATAATATGTATAATATTTAAACAATAACATATGCAACGCGGTAAGCCTAACAAACGAAGGAAAGCTGCGAAAATGTTACTTCGATGTGTGTTAGCATACTCTACTAGTACATATATAGCTTATGTTGTCAACATGCACTAATTGGCAGAAAGTATGTTTCGATGAACTGTGTTTTTTAAAAGTTTTAGTGGAACAATATCTGTTGTGTATATATTTTTGGATTACTTCAAAAAAGTGTAAAGGACAAAAGAACGGTTTCACAACAAAACCTCATTTAGAGGTGTGCTTTTTAAATAAAAATAAACAAGATTGTTATATCAGTCTGCGTGTACTGGATAGCTGCAACAATAAAGACAATATAATTAGAATGAATAAGACTGTGTTTGCTTCGTCAAAATATTCTCCATTTCCTAGCTTATTATAACAGCAAATAGCGGTCGTGTTGTCTAGCCATTCCGACTTTTTCACTTTCTTACATGCAACCTGTATTCGCTCCCGCATTGAACAAAAATTGGTCACTATGTTTGATAAATGGGATTTCATCGGAGCCTTACACAACACAATATGTCAATATTACATGCGACAAAAAAAAAACGATGAAAATTTGCGGAAGCCTAACTCGAAATAGAAACACATCTGGGATACATCGACCATTTATGAGTCCGTGATGTCACATTCTGACAATCTTTGATTATGTCAATCAGAGCAGTTGTTCGGGGTTTAAAGTAGAATAAGCTTGGATCTCAATGTAAGTTTAGAAAAAAGAAAATCAAAATTAAATATTTTAAAGTCTCAAGAAATGTACAAATTGATTTCTAGTATCAACTACTGCTGGTGCTGCTACAACTGCTTCTACTGCTACTACTGCTACTACTACTACTGTTACTACTGCTACTACTGCTGCTTCTGCTGCAACTGCTGCTACTGCTGCTGCTGCTGCTACTACTGCTACTGCTACTGCTACTGCTTCTACTACTACTACTACTGCTACTACTACTGCTACTACTACTACTATTACTACTGCTACTACAACTACTACTACTTCTTCTACTACTACTACTACTACTACTACTACCACTACTACTACTACTACTCCTACTACTACTACTACTACTACTACTACTACTACTACTACTACTACTACTACTACTACTACTACTACTACTACTACTACTACTTCTACTACTACTACTACTACT